>JANZLK020000356.1:263507-277686 GCA_026937615.2 Erythroxylum glaucum
GTAGATTTTGAAATATAACAAAATTGAAATAAATAAATGCTTTTATAAGAATAATACGGTAAAACTTGTGTGAAGATTTCAAGGGCTTGTTTGCAAGCTTTATCTAAGCTCTTCTAAGACTCTTGAAAATGGATGTAAGAGTTTGATCTCCACTAACTAAAAGTTATTTAATATTGGATTTAAATCTCAAGTTCAATTTAGAGAGTATACTTAAGTCTAATAAGAAACATACTATCCTAAATCTAAATTTGTGACTTTCTTATTCTATTTAATATTTCTTAATACTATATCATTTAACAATACTTTTGTGATGTACATTAACATATTATGTGTAAGATATGTTTTATTTTTTAATTTGTGAAATTACAAAAGCTAATTGATGTTGAATAGGGATATAGTATTGGTTTTGGACTCGTACTTGTAAAAAATATTAAGAGGTTAAAAGCAAGCCAATGGTCGTGTCAAGATTATGTCAGCCAAACTTGTGGCACAAAATTTTAAGAATGAGTGAAAATAAAATTTAACATATCTTAGACTTCTATAGAAATATAATTTCACTAACCTTGGGCATATATGAAAAATAGAGTTACATTATCATTTGACTTCTTACATATAACTCTAATTTATAAATACCTTTATTAGGGTTTTATGTAGGTGTGTGCTTATGAAGGTTGTTGTTATAATATTCTCTTTATATTGTCTTTCTCACTGTAATAAAAGAAGTTTATCTCCTTAACCATGAACATAGGTCATATATTGGCTGAACTACATAAATTATATATTTTATCTTCATTTATTTCCTTCTTATATAGCTTTTAATTTATACAATAATAAGTGCCAAAGCAATTATTATCTCAAATTTTAGCATCAAAACTTTATAAGTTTCTTGTCAAGATCCTTCTTCACAAGTTCGATATTGAGAAATTTAATAGTTGAATGATTTCAATTTATGGTGAAAAACTACTGTAGAATTTGGAAGCATCAAAGAAGGAAGAGATTGTGTCAGAGATGCATGGTGCAATACTACTAAGTTTGGAAGATGAGGTTTTGAGAGAGGTGGTTAATAAAATAATTACTACTTTATTATGGAAATGATTTAAAGGTAGGCATCAAAAGAAATAAGTTATAAATCATTTATATTAAAAACAATGTTTTTATACTTAGATGATCATAAGAAGTACACAAGTAAAAGATCACATTGATAATTTTAATGAAATCAACTTAGATCTATAAGGCAATAGGGTTAAAATTGAGGATTAAGATCAAGTCATAAGCCTTTTGTGTTCCCTACCTAATTTATATGATTGTTTTAATGCTATGTTGTATAGAGAGATTATTTATGTCAATGATGTGCATGATGCTATGCATTCCAAAGAGTTGAATAAAAAGTGTATCTAACATATATGAATATGGATCAAATTTAGATCTAGTTGTCAGCAAAGGTAGGGACAAAGAAAGGAATAATAGAAATATGAGTAAGTTATGATTTAAATCTAAGACAAAAAAATGTTTGACACTTTAACTCTAGAGAAAAAGATCACTTTAAAAAGGACTATCCACACTGAGAGAAGGGAAACAAGAAAAAAGAAATAGATGGAAAAGTAAGTAGTGTTATACTCTACAAAAGTTATGATGAATAGGATGGAACAGGTAGTCATGTTTAAACTATGAGTAATTTTGATTCTAGAAATTGATGGGTGATAGACACTAATGTGTCTTGTCATATAACTTTCAATAAGAACTAATTCTTTGCTTTAAAACATGGAATGGAGCTATCAGATTAGGTGATGATAGAGAGTGTGTTATCAAAGGTAGTTGTTTAATATAGATCAAAACACATGAACAAAATTGCTAAAACATTGGATGCTTATTATGTTTTTAAGTTCTGGGAAAAAACTGATTTTCATGGTTGCTCTTAATAACAAGGGTATAAGTTTTTTGGTGATGATGGATGGTTTTAGGTAGCAAAGGGTGCATTGAATATGATGGAATTAAAAATACTGCATGGCATGTAGGAATTAAAAATACTGCATGGCATGTATGTCTTAATAGATAGTAATAGAATTGTTAATTATCTGTTAATCCTCTTGACAAAATGATGATAATACCATGCTATGGCAGATATAGTTAGGTAATCTTATTAAGCGAGAGATGACAGATTTTCATAAGGAGAGCATATTAAAGGTTGAAAAATATGAGGATAGATTTTTGTAAGTTTCGTGCACTTGGTTAAAAGTCTAGGGTAACCTTTAAGAACATAAAATGAGTGACATATGTTAGGAAAAACATATGAAACGGACGTGCTAGGATCAATAATAAGTAGTACTAGTTCAATGGTGGTAAAAATAGAATTTGAACAACCTATAACAAATGCTAAAGGAGTTAAAAATTCTAGTTTAGAAGATAGAATAATGTTAGAAGAAAATAATCAACATGATATAGGCAAAGATAGATGAAAATGGACCATTATGTAGTTAAGGTGATATGGTTAGGAAGATTCAGTATTGTATGGTCTTACCGTCGATAAAACTATCTTTTAGGGAACTAGGGAAATTCAAGAGAAAGATAAATGGATCGATACTATGGTAAATGTTGTGGGGTTTTATAAGATTGAAAAGAACTTATTTTTTTTAAAAAAAGGTTTACACTTCAGAAGATACAGCTAAGATATTGATAAATTCATTACTTATAAGAATGTTCAAGCAGAGCTTCAAATTATTGATTGTTTACATGCCTGAAAACCTTAGGTGATTATATGGCAGGGAGTGATTATTGGTTGGATGTTGAAGACTTTAAATCAAGATAGCAATTTGTCAAATATGAATTAAATTTTTGGTGAATAGTAAAATCATTTCAGTTAATCCACATTAAACAAGGACATGGGACTGACACTAAACTCATACTAATTAAAAGATTCACCAGTCAGAAATAAATTAACATCGGTGTCAAGAGTAGGTCAAGCATCATACTTATGACAAAAAATTCGAGGATGAGCAAAAATAAAACTTTAATAACCTTAGGCATCATTGAAAATTAAAGTTATAATACCTCAAAAACTCAAGGTCGGAAGCTTAACAAAAGGAAGACAAACCAACTGCAAGATACATAGTTCACTTTTTAGTTTAACAACAACATGGGATATTAGTAGCAAAGAAAACAACATGGGATATTATTTCCAACACTTCCTTAAGAAACGAAAAAAGAAAAAGAAAACAACAAATTCACTTTGGAACTGATCTTATTCTGGGATGGAACTCCGGTGGTTCAATGCTTACTTACAGTTGCGTTTATAGGGGTTGCACTTTTCCTTTCGAGATGGAGGATTTCTACCAGGTAGACAATAGCGTCGACCTCTACCACAGTTTAATAGAGGTCCTCTGTCATTCACCGCAGCTCCTCCTGTGCCATCCCTGGCAAGCATTCTGGTAATCTCCGAATCCATCATAAACTCCGACTCCAAGTCGGACTCAGCTATGGAGACCACCTCTCTGTTGCTTCTGTTAATGTTCAATGGGCTAACAACAACACTCGCGGCAGCCGTGCAAGAGTAGTGATCATTTGTGCTCACGAGCAGCGTCAGCAGCGCCGTCACTGTTAAAATTAAGCGGCAGAAACTCTTCATAGTGCTGTGTTTTATCTTAAGAGCTACTTTGTCTGCCATTGGCCAACGCCTGGCTTGGATATATAGTAATGTGTTAATAGCTCCAAAAGTAAGAAGACATGAGAAATGCATCATTGATGGGTCCACATGTTCTCTTTTCAAGAACTCATTTAAGTAACATTAGACCTTATTGAAGTTGTCTAATAATATTATGAGGATTGATATACACATTCATAATTTAGTTAGAATAGATTTTTACAGATAAATCCCACAAATTTCTTTTTTTATTTTTCAGTTTGCTATTTTTTAAATTTTAACACAGCATTAAGTTAGATTTATATGTTCACATTCACAAATTCTTATAAGTGATTTACAACACACTATTTTAAAATCTTCATGTCACTAATTTAGAAAGAATTACTTTGGACAAGAACAAATGTTGAAAGGATAATGCCATAGAACACTGCCATTAAATTTCAGTTGTGGTCGGGCCGGTCGTGCTGGGCCCGAATCCAGACATAATAGTCAAAGAGCCGATCGATTTACTCTTCAAAGATCAGTCTCATACCTACTCCGAGCCCAGCCCACGCTGCACAGCCCATCCGCAGATGGGGGACTCCCATGCAGACGTGGAGACTTAAACCTAGTGCATGCATTATATATAAGGTATAACTTCACCATAACAAAGGTACGCAATCACAACCCTAGCTTTCTCTGGTTGCCGCAGACTTACCTTCACAAAATACTTACTTGAGCGTCGGAGGGGCTTATCGGGAAACAACCCCCGACGTGCCTTCTTTGTTTTGCAGGGACTTTGACACTGAAGCAGCCATCATCCCATGGATCCAAACGGCAACGTTCAGTCCCGCCAGAATCCGGCGGAACCAAATGGCGCCCACCGTGGGGCCCGACATCAGGGCACCACGTCCAAAACCATGCAGATCAGTCAGGCGGCGGCAGCTAATCCTGATATAGCCGCTGTCGCGGCTCTGGCGTTACAGCGGATAGGTTTGCAGCTACCTGCAACCCTGCCGCAGGCTCATCATCTCTCCCGCACGGAATCTTCGGACCCGAATGATCAACAGCAACCTCAAAACTTAGAACAGGAGGAACAAAGTGCAGCAATGGAAGATAACGCTGGAATCAATATGGGCCCGAATCTCCAGCACCGATCAAATGCAGATCCTCCTGCGTCTGTGCACACCTCCCTCACCCGGAAACAGATTGAGGAAGCGGCTGATCTGTTAATTAGCCAAATTTTGCAGTCTCAGCCGGCACAACAGCAGCCGTCTATGTGCCAGACCAGTATGACAACCGGTCGCCACCCCATTGAAGCCCTAGAAAAAGTCGTGAATGATCGAATCAACGTGGCAATGAGCTTCCGTCCGGATCGCCCAACAACGCAGTACAACTATCCTTTTACCCCGGCAATCTTGGATAGTACCTGGCACCAAAATACCAACACCCCGAAAAATACACTGGAAGGACCGATCCCCTGGACTACCTACAACACTTCCAGTCGATGATGAATCTGCACTGCATGCCAGATGCCATTCAGTGCAAGGCTTTCTGTACGGCCTTTCAAGAGGGAGCTCGACGGTGGTTCAACAGCTTACCACCGAGTTGTATCACGTGCTTCGAGAACTTCAGATTGCTTTTCCTCAACCAGTTTGTCACAAGTAAGCGGCCGCAGAAGACAGCCTTAGAAGTAATGCAATTAACGCAAGGGAGGAACGAGAGCTTACGGGAATTCATTACTCGATTCAATAATGAAGCAGTCGAAGTACCCGACCTCACTTGCTCTTCTATGTTGGCAGCACTGATGAACAACACGAGGGATGAAGAGTTCAAAAAATCATTAGCCCTCGATCAGCCCCGATCTATTCAGGAAATAAGAAACAGAGCGGATAAGTACATTCAGCTCGAAGAAGTGCTGAAAAACACGAAGCGTAGAACGGATGATCGCTCGCCAAATGATAGAGCGAGTGGTTCGCAAAAGCGACAGAAAGATCAGTCGACCTGGAGAAGGCCGGTCGGCCGACAGGGGTATAGCCAAGAGTTCACCCCGCTCAACAGACGATATGCGAAAGTACTAGCGGCCATAAGAGTTGATGGGGAATCCATCCGAGAGCCCAATAAATTGAAGGCTCCCTACAAGGAGAGGAACCCAGATCTATACTGTAGTTTCCACAAAGATATCGGTCACGACACGGAAGATTGCTGGCCATTGAAAAAAGAAATCGAGCTCCTCATCCAGAGGGGAAGGCTGGGCCGATTTATGAAGCACGGACAAAATGCCGATCAAGATAATGAGCATAGGACCGGTCGGCCCGGCAACTGGCGACAGCCCCTGTTTGGCCACATGATCCTAGAACAGGATGGAGTTACTGCATCACCATTCCTTCTTGGGTCGTTCTGCCAAAATCAAGAGATTCAGATCCTGTAGTGGTATGCAAATTGAAGGATTTCAGTATTAATTTGGACTGATGATTTAATGTTGTTACTAAACCTTTATGAACTTGACAATTTAAATTTTATTTTATTGAATTGTGAGATACACTCTATTGCATGGTACTTTTCTATTGCTTCATGCTGGATTGTTTTGGTTCTCTTCCCAAAACCAGAACTAAGTACCTATATGTTGGATTTTACTTCGATGATCTTGGTCTTGCCTGCTATGATGGAAACATTACCTGTTGGTTTCTCAATTATGCCAATCCAATCCCCTTTTTTGCACTTTTGGGATTTTACTTTAGTCCAGGGAAGGTTACTACTCGCAAAATTTTAATCACATTATGTGAGTAGGTGCAATGATAAGTATACAATAATTATTGTCTTATTAACTCTTTTACTTCCTTTCTTCAAGAAAACTTGTTCATGTTATAATGGGAAGAGATTGTCATCATTTGTAAAAGTATGTGGACAATTATGCATATGTATGTTGCCTTAGGAACCCTTACAGCTGTAAATTTCTGAACATTTGACATTGTTAAGGGACAGTTTTACAGGATTCAGGTTGGTTTACAATCTCCAGAAGGGATTACAACTGCACGTGGAGTACTGAGAAGATTTAATGATTTCCTAATGTTATTTGCTAATGTAAATTCCAAGTTTCTCTGCTCTTTATTGAAAGTTTTCCTTTGCAATTCACTAGATAGTTGATGTGCTCTGGAGATAGTCAAAGCATCTTTGGTTGGTTGTCGTAGCATATTCATAATGATGAAAATTTCTATGCTCTTGGGTTCATTTGGTTCAAAAAGATAGTTCTATAACTTGGTTATTGTTTGTTATCTGTTCTTCTCAGAAACATGTAGCGAAAATGTCTGTTAAAATTTAAATCCATTTTGTGATGACAACGATGTTGTGTAGAATGTGTTTGTCAAGATCTTCTTTTGTTTATACATGCCTGTGAAAATTGCAAAAGGAAAACCAAATCCTTTATCTGTTGAAAGTTGAATAGAGCACCTGGTCAGGAAGTAAGTTTCTATTATGGTTTTTCAATAGGGTGGTTGGGTAATATGACTTTTAAGGAGTTAATTTCCATTAATCAATTGGTGACCATTTTCTTACTTGCTTTCCCTTTGCGAAATTATTTACAGAAAGCTGAAATTTGATAAAACCGAAAGCAAATTGATATTTTTATTATTTTTCAACAGAATTTTATATTAGCTTGGGTATGGATCATTGAAGTAAATTCTTGTTTATAAAATTTTCAGCTCAAGAAGGCATTTCCAAAGAAAAATCTCCCTCCTGCTCCACCCAAGGGACTACTGCGTATGAAAAGCAGGGCACTGTTGGAAGAGGTAAGAATTATGATATTAATCATGCTTTTTCTTTTTTGTACCTGAAAGTCATGTCTTCTTTGAAATTATTTTCCCTTTTTATTTGGACCATAATGAGTTCTATATATCAGCCTCAAAACTTCCTTATAAGGTGCTCAGCTTAACTTTCTGGAGGGACATTCAATACAACGAAGTATTGAATGACTCGTGATTGTAAATGGGCTCTGAAGATACAGGCTGGTCCTGTCTTAATGGGTTCTTATTACAAATGATCTATTGCATCTTTTTGGGGAATTGAATTTAGAACTTTTGTTTCCTTTTCATTTACATGTAAAATTGTGCATCATTATCAGATGAATTTTTCTTGTTCCAGAGAAGGTTCTCTTTGGAGGAGTGGATGACAAAGTTGCTGTCTGACATTGAGATATCAAGAAGTGTGGCAATTGCTTCCTTTCTAGAGCTTGAAGCTGCTGCTAGGACTTGTAAGTGTCATTATATTGCATAATGAAGCTTAATACTATCCTCTGCATGATGCTTGATATCTATATTTTCAATAATGGCATTGATATTTTCAAAGCATTAAGAAAATCTATTTATCTTCTTAAAAGTTGTTCTTTACTTGACCTTTAAATTTTGTTAGCATTCCAAGATGAAAACCAGCAGTCTTCAGAAGCAAACCAAGCTAGTGATTCAACAACTTTTTCACTGCCGAATATTCATCATTCAAGTTCTTCTCTTATTGCTGGTAGTTCATCAGTTGCTTCAGATAATGGTAGTGATACTGCTTGTGAGACATCTGAACTTGGAACACCAAGGTTAGGTAGGGATAAGAATTTTGAAATTGGTGTCCAGGATCTCTCTTTGGATGATGATTTAACGAGTCCAATAGAAAAGCTTGTAAAGTTTGGCATGTCCAACATTGATGAAGGACTATTTATGGGACAGACCATTCTAGATCAGCTTGAAGGATTACCTAAGCATAAACCACAGGCTAGACATGTGAACCATGTTACGACAAAGGATAAATATAATGGAAGTAAAGCTTTATTCCTTGCAAACGATGGGATTAATAATTTCTCTGAGACAGAGCCTAACAAGGTTCTTTGTCATGCTCGAAAATTATCTAGTGAGAGTGTTGGAAGTGATGGAAGCTCGCAAAGAGGCAGTGAGATCTCAAATTCTGGTATTTTAAATTCTTTTGGTGATGGGTCTCTTGACATTCCTGGGGCTGGTGAGCTATTGGGTGTGTCAGAAAGCAATGCAGATTTGAAGTTCGCAGGCGACGTACAGATAGTTCTCCCATCAGATCAGCGACATAGACTGAGCAGAGTTCTACAAGCAATGCAGAGGAGACTAGTGACAGCAAAAACAGACATGGAGGACCTAATAGCAAGGTTGAATCAAGAAATTGCAGTGAAGGATTACCTTTCAAAAAAAGTATGCTGACTCACATTATACTTTTCGAATGGCTTAGAATTCTCTTATGTTTCACTGTAACAGAACCTGTCGATACTTGCAGATTTATCTGCTGCCTCTAACTACTTGTGTCCTTTTAGGTCCAAGATTTAGAAGTGGAACTTGAAACTACCAAGCAGAAAAATAAAGAAAACTTGCAACAGGCTATCCTTGTTGAGAGAGAGAGGTTGACCAAGATGCAGTGGGATATGGAGGAGTTAAAACAGAAATCAATGGAAATGGAGTTGAAATTGAATTCTAAAGAGGTATTTGATCAACCATCTCTAGGAGTTTTGGATTCCCTTTCTTCTATATCTCTTGTTATGCAGTAGGTAAGCTTTTGGATTCATTCTTTTTTTGTTAAAGAACTAAATTCATACTATATGGCATGCATCGTAATTGACAGGATGAAAAATCAAGAACAGGACTAGAAGTGGAATCCAGTAACCAGGAGAATGACATGACACTCCAGGAGTTGGATTCTACTAGAAAGCAGCTTGAAGATATGTCGAAGAGATATCAAGATCTTGAAGCAAAATCAAGGGCAGATATTAAGTTTCTTGCTAAAGAGTTTAAATCTCTCAAAAGTTCTGAGACAGAACTGAAACAGGAGCTTAATTGGTCACTGAAGGAGAAATCTGAAATTGAGGTAGTTACGACACTTCTGGATCATATCCATCTTAAGCATCCCTTATAAAACATGTTTTTGTGGACCTATTCCAGGAAATTGTCAATTTAACACTTTTGATTTTGTCAAGTGTTATTGCTGTAATCTTTTTGGTTTTTGCTTATCGTGCGAGTATGACTAGTTGTTGGAGTTCCTTTATTTTTTGTGTTAATTTTCAATAGAAACTTTACCCTAGATTGATATGGTTAGTTTGAGCATGGTAGAATGAATTTCTTATGGTTCTGCTTAACATGATCTTTCAGAAACTTCTTAAAGAGGAAAGAGAAATGAGAGAGCGTGAGAAGGATGCAAGAAAGAAGTTGCTGCAGGATTGTCGGGTTCTTTGTAACCAGCTTCATGAATGCAACCTTGATTTGTCCATGGAAGATGATGATGATCTCTTGGTCTCATCTCGGGAAGATGTTTCAAGTCTGTTGACTACGTCCAACGATCAAGTGGCCAACCTGCTTACAAAGGTAACCCTTCCTTTCATTGGTTTAACATTAGTATGATTTCTCATCTGGAGTCAATTTGTTCTACCTGTTACACATTTCGAGAGAGAGCTAGAACCCGAAGAATATAAATGGGTAACCCCTCCCTTGTGTGTTCTTGTTTGACCTGATGCTAAGACTGATTGCTTGCATGTCTTTTAAACAACTGGTTAGGTTCAATTGTTTGCTGAAGAAGATAAAACTCCTGCTTCTGAACATCATATGAGGGCAACAGATGATGAGTTGAGGAATACAATAGTAGACATCTTCACTGGTAATGCTAAGCTGAGGAAACAGGTGAACTCTGTTATTGGTCGTGCTTTCCAAATGGGTATAATGTCTAGAAGTAACGGTGAAGCAACTGCACCAAAAATGAATTGTGTAGAGAGATGACATAGTTGAATACTTCATTTTCTTGCAAATATGGTTCCATTTGTGACAACTATCGACTAAATATATGGTTTAACTGGTCAATTTTACTGAAACAGCAGTCAACTAATGTATATCTTGTACCTCTACATATACCAGTTGTCTGAAAAGAAATTTTCCTCTCACGATGATGTATCTTTTTTGTTGACCCGATTGGCAATAATAATAAAGTTAGAGAATAATTCAATTTATTATGATGAATATAAAAATATGTTACATTTTAATCATAATAATATTATTAAGTAAAAAAGATTTTATGTTTAAAAATATTTCATTCGTTACACTGGATCCTCTGTCGACAGCAAGAACACAGGGAACAAAAAATGGGCACACTCTGGGAATAATTTTATCACAAAACAGGTGTCTCCCAATGCGTCACATTTTTATGTGTTGGTAAGGAGACAAAGAAAATGTGCAGATCACTTCTGGTTTGTTATGTTACGAGAGTATCAGAGAAGACATCGGAAAAGAGCATTTCGGGGGATCTGTTTGGTGTTTTTCTTGAAGAGGAAACAAGCTAGGACGATGGTCGATTGAAGTTCTCATTATGATGGAGAGGTCGAACAGGCATAGGAAATGTAACATACAGTTCACTACATCCTTTTAACAGAATTTACTACCAAAGTTACTGGGATTGAATATTAAAACCCCATATAAGAAGGGAAGCGATCACACTCTTGTTGATGCTCTCTCAAGAGCATTAAGTTTAAGAGTTGTCCAACATGACTATCCCTTAAGAAGGGAAGTGATAACATTCTTGTTGATGCTCTCTCAAGAGCATTAAGTTTAGAGTTGTCCAACATGACCATATTCCATGGTCATTCATTCATTCTATTTCTTTAACCATATGAAATTCTCACTCATTATTGAAATCTCAACATATTCCATGTAACGTTGAATCAAAGGATAAAGAGGATTCTAAGGTCTGATAGTTTTAATACAAAAAGAACTAGCTAAAGAATCATTGCTAGTGAGGAAGTTTATCCATTCGTGTAATGTTAATCGATAGCAATTCAGGGTCTCTTTCACAAAAATGCTTCTTTTTTATCAGGTATGAACTGGTGTTGGTGCCAAATCATCACTCACTTTGGCTAGACGAATGATCATACTCCAAATATTAAGTCTAAGCTATTCTAGAGGTGGCTAGAGAAGAATCTATTCAATCCTAGAGGATTAAAGCTCCATCTAAATCCAACTATATATCAACATAACAAGGGCAGGCAGAAGTTAGAAAATACACGATGACGTCCGATTCACACTCCCTGTTCCTCTTTCAGACCTTATTAGCTTTTGTACTTTTCATTCTCTTCTTCAGATTAACTTTCATCTTCTTCTTTCTTATCCTCCTCTTTGCTATTTGTTCGGATTTTGTTTACCTTGTCTTGGATCTTTGTTCCACTCTGTAACTGGAATCTTTGTATCTTGATAACTATTCTAGCTACTAATTAGCGCAACGGGATGTCTAGTGAAGGTTCATATATATTTACAAGATGCAAAAAGGTTGTCCGAGTGTGTGTCAGTTAGCTGATAATAGACGAAGTGTGGAAGAATTCTCATATAAACAAGGATGTATCCTGTACTTATTTATAGTTTTTGATGCAAGTGAATTCTGCTTTCTCTGCCTCCATGCCTATTCCTGAAAGTCTGGGTCTGGGTTTAAAGTAAGATTTGATTCTCTAAAGCAAATAAATTATTGGAAAACACCGTTGTCCAAGTCAACCTGGAGAGTCTTGGATGGCGTCGTCATCAATGAATTTGAGGCCTTCACTCTGCCACAGGAGATTTCTGATATCTTTGACAAATCTTCGAGAACAATCGATATTCGTCGTCACTACCTTTTTCAAGAATCCGAGTATTTGTTCTAGATTTCTCACTCGTTATCGTGCTCATAAGCTTCAATCCTATCGCTCGTTTCGCTCTGGTTCCCTCCTTACAACACAGTTGGGATTGAAGGGTTGGGTGAGGAACAGGAGAGACGGTTCTATTGAAGTTTTCTCTGGAGATTCTGATAAGGTACTTGAAATGGAGCAGCGGTGTCGTCGTGGCCCACCGGATGCTATGGTTACTGGTCTCCAGGTTTTCCCTTCCGATGATGATCCTGGTAACGGATTTGAGCGCAGACCCACTGTTTAATCTGATGCTTTTATAGTGTCTGTTGCTCACATGTGGAGTTTTCCACCTTTCAATATGTTCGTATCCAACTTGCTTGAACAATTATCTTATTACTTGACTGAATCAGATGTTACTATCCTTTCTCTCTAACGTCTAGTTATTTGTTTCTATGATTTGACTAAATAAAGTTTGAGTCTTTATGATCCTTTTAGTAGTGGAAAGTGGAAACTGAAGCGAAAATTGTTTTGTGCTGTCTCTGTACCGAAAAGATCACTTCTGGCATGTTATATTACGAGAGTATCAGTGAAGACATCGGAAAAGAGCATGCGGGGGGATCCATGGTCGATTGAAGTTGCCCTTGTTAGAAATAATTAGAAGATAATCACGTAGGTCGTATAAAATAGGATCTTTGTACATGTATACAAAAACAAAAAATTACATATTTAAATTATTATTGTAGTTTTATAGATTAAAGAACGTTTACTGCGCATCTTTTTCTATAGAAGTTTTTGTTAAAAAGATTATCTTTATCTCGTTGTTCTTGGGTTTTAAATTCAAAACCTTAATTATCTTTGGTAGTTATTTAAAATATAATTATCATAATGCCCTTCATGGGTGTATGTGATTCATTATTTTTCACTCACACATGATGAGTTTTAATCTAATTAAAAAAAAGCTATGTAATGCTCATATTTGTTCAATAGCCGGTGTGATCAATATAGAAAATTGTCATATATCTGTTATGAATATATGATATCTTGATTAATAAATTGGTCTTGGGATTTATGTGTCATTGAGTAGACATTGTATGCTATATCTTAGATCATATCTCGCATTTGCACTTTTCTTTGACCTCATCTGATTTCTTGTGTCATAATCAAGTTCTCTATTAAAGAGATGATGACCATCTATGAATACTTTTCATGTGAGTTAATGATCTAAAATAAATGACCTTCTCTGTATTCAACTTCTTTTGAATTAAATTTAATTACTTTTCTAAAATTATTTCATAGGATTGCATTTTGCATGATCTTTTGGCAATAACCTAAAGTAGCAAACCTTAAATTCATTTCTCAATAATGAAACAAGAGTCATAAGGGTATATGATGAGGTTCTTCTTAACTTCAGGAGTCTCACACAATGTAAGATGAGATCTGGAGATTTACATTAATCCCTTTTGTGATTAGTTGTGCATACATGGTACGAGTTATGTGCTACGGTATTTATCCATTTCATTTAACTTAAACGTCTTTCATTCAAGAAATACCGTACAAATGATATTTTAAACATACTCAATGTTTTAACTTGAGTTCGCTTATCTAATAAAAAACTGTTCAGAACTCACATCTGGCAACGTAAGATAGATATAGTGATTAATAAATCAATTTGAACCAATTTTCTTGCGGCATTTATGGTTTAAGTTTCTTGCTCTCAATTATCACTTAGATAATAAACTTTAGTACCAGAGGTGATTTTCCGTGTGAGAGGGTTGATCTATAATCTGTCTTATATACTTATGATTCATTCCAAAATATATTTATGCAAAAACATATATATTCATGAATCAAATGATACATAATGTATAATCTTCATCATACATTATAACGAGTGAACATATATAGAGAAATATTTATCGGTACAT
>JANZLK020000356.1:290921-304329 GCA_026937615.2 Erythroxylum glaucum
TAAGGAAAATGGCATTGTTTGTTTAACCACAAACGATGTCATTTCCTTATCATGTTTAAGCCAGGGCATCAAACCCCCCTGCTTCGACTTTTGCGTTTTTAAAGGAAAACAATATCATTTGTTTAACACCAAATGACGTCGTTTTGTTTACGTTATAACTTACCTGACGCAGCCTCCCTTCCCCCCCGTCTCCTTCTTTCTTCTTCCTTGTGCGTCTTTGACGTTCTCTCATGCTGCATCTCTGGTGTGTCTGTCGTTGACAAAGTCTTCCAGCTGCTTCTTTTGCTTGTTGGCGTTCATTATTCTTCGACGTTTGGCATTCTCTTTGTCGTGGTTTTTTCGTATATTGGATGATAGTTATATTTGGGTATTTGATTTCTTTCGTTTGTTTGATGTATTTTGTGATTGGAAAATAACTTTAAGGTGTTTGATGAAATGTTTGTTCTTTGAAAAAATGTATTTGTGTGACTATTTGATTTCTATCTGTTTTGTTGAATTAGAGAATAATGTATTTATGTGACTATTTAAAGGCTATGCATAGTCTATAGAAAGTGGACTCATTTTAACCGAAAGTTAAGTGACTAATGTCAAAGACGAAAGCCAAGACGTAGGTGAGCTTTAAGTATTAAAAATAGAAACTTAGTGCAATGAATGCCTACCTAGTTTTTCATATGTTTTAAGTCCACTATCAAGCCATGTAGGAAAGGAAGTTAATTGATTATATGAACCGACTACGTGAACATTCATATAATTAAAGTGGCATTGTGGCAATGATTGTAGTCTAGTTTATCATATCTATTAATCATGAATGTAGTTATCAATAGCCAATATGAAGAAAGATAATTACAACAAGGTCATTAACCTTACTCTTTGCTTTCTCATCATTCATTATTTGCATGCCTTCTTAACTAAGTTTGAGATATAAACTTCAGTTTATCAATGAATTAATATAGGATGGGTTTGACTTATAGTTCAAAATACCTTAATTATGTCACGCATGTTTTTTAATATAATACTAATTTTCTTTTAAACATATTAGGTAATTTGTATATGTTACAATAATTTATTAAAATAAGTATTCATATTTTTATCATACTTATTATATTTGGCATTAGTACATATTTAATTTAGGTTAAATATCAAACTTCTAACATTATTTGGTGGCACTAGAAATATGTCACCAAAGAGACAATGTGATATAATGCGACCTAGGTTCAGATAACGATTTTGAGGTACTTACTGTCAAGGTGAACCATTACACTCTGCAGCTGCAATTGAATCACTTCCTCTCCCTCTAGCTACTACAGTTGCAGATAACACATCACCTGATATTCCTAATGTTACACCATCTACCACTCTGTATCATCCACTATCCCTATAGCGGATGAAGGAGACAGCCGTCAGCCTAGATCTGAGGGACCTGATGGAAGAACTTATATAACAACTATCAATAATCTGTAAGTGAAATTACATGAAACATTATATGTTTATAATTAAGTTATAAGTTTAAAATTTTGAAAATAGTATAAAATTATTTGTTTTATAATTGCCACACCACAAACTGAACCTACTTCCTAGCCATCTGACCATTCCCTACCCGACAATCCACTAAACCAAAGCACCATACCAATTGCACCCACACAAAGAAGAAGCAGCAAAACCCACATACCTCCTAAATACCTGCAAGACTATGTCCTCCAATCCACAGCACAACAATCCATTCACTCCCTTGCTGTTTGTAATGTTGCATTGCAAGTATGTTGTCCTACAGGAACAAATGAAGAAGGGTTAAAGCTACTCAACATTAAACACAACAGCAATTACAACACTTTTATAGGTAATGTATCCAGAACCTTTGAGCCATTATCTTATGAGATTGCTAGCAAAGATGAAAGGTGGGTACACTCTATGAATGAGCAATTGTCTACATTAGAGAAGAATGGGACTTGGAGACTCACTGAATTAACTAAAGGGAAGAAGGCCATAGCCTCAAAATGGGTATACAAAGTGAAGAGCAACTCGGATGGAACAGTGGCAAAATTGAAGTATAGACTTGTAGCCAAAGGATTTTGTCAAAGAGAAGGGGCTGACTATTCAGAGGTCTTTTCTGCAGTAGCAAAGATGGTAACAATAAGAATATTCCTAACTATAGCTGCCTCCAAACAGTGGCCAATATATCAATATGACATTAATGATGCATTTCTTCATGGTCACCTAGAGGAGGAGCTGTACATGCTACCACCACAAGGCTACACTAGAGCTAAGGAAGGATAGGCATGCAGACTCATTAAATCAATCTATGGTTTAAAACAAGCTGGGAGACAGTGGAACAAAGAATTGTCCTCAAAACTATCCTCAATGCAATTCATTAAATCAGAAGCAGATCATTGTTTATACACCAGAGGCACAAGAAATGACTTTATAGCAATAATTATAAATGTGGATGACATTCTGATAACAGGGGCAAATGAAGACCAAATTGTCTCAGTTAAGAAAACATTGAACTCAGAATTCACTATCAAGGATCTTGGATTTGCGAAATTTTTCCTAGGAATTGAAATAGCAAGAGCAGAAGATGGAATGATACTTACCCAAAGAAAATACATCCGAGGCCTCCTCCAAGAGACTGGGCTATTAGATTGTTCACCCTGTGCAACACCCATAGCTCCTGGGACAAGGTTAACCATCGAAATAGGTGAACAACTTGACAAACTAGACAAGTATAGAAGAATAGTGGGGCGATTACAATACTTAGGGTTTACAAGACCCGACATCACATACGTTACTCAACAACTTAGTCAGTGAGTAACCCTCGACTACCGCACTGGGAAGTCGCCAAAAGAGTACTGAAATATCTAAAGGGAACTCAGAACCTAGGGATCTTTTACGTAACAGAAGAAAGCCCTAACCTTGTATCCTTCTCCGACTCGGACTGGGGAAGTTGTGTCTTCTCCCAATGCTCCTTAACTAGGTTTTGTGTCTTCCTTGTAAAGTCGTCGATCTCTTGAAAAACAAAGAAACAATCAACCGTGACTCGCTCTTCCGCTGAATCGGAGTACAGAAGCCTATCCTTAACTACTTGCGAACTAAAGTGGATAACCCAAATCTTACACACTTTTCAGCTTCGGATACCGAAACCCATACCTCTATACTGTAACTTAGGATTCTTGGATTCAGACACGTGAACACAACTCAACAACTCGCAGATCTGTTTACAAAGGCTTTGACCACACGAACATTCTCGACTCTCCTTTGCAAGCTCGGAGTTGTCGGTTTTCAACCACAACTTCGGCTTGACCGAGCCATGTTAGAGAGTTTGAATGAATTTTAATTGTGGGCTTCACCTTATAAGCCCATTTGTCCTTTGTCCTTTACCTACCTTTGTCTTTTACCTTCTGTCCTTGCTCTTATCTGTCTTTGTACATATTGTGCATATGAGTGCCTTTGTATAGCCAGCAATTAGTTAGCATCAGGACTATTAGCCAATAGCGATAGAGGAATAATCAACCAATAGCAACAAAGAAGTATCTGTATATATTTTACCCAAATGTTCAATACAAAATATGAAAGAAATATCTTTTTTCGTCTTTTACCTATTTTTCCTACATATCAGAGCCTACCCTTTCACCAACCCTAACCTAATATGTCGAATATAGGAGATATCAGTGGCTCCAGTGCCACACACATACCATCAACACAAGAACATGAACCCTACTCTGTCACAAATACTGAAAACCCAGGTGTTGTGCTAGTCACAACACCTTTCAATGGCAACAACTTCATTACTTGGAGTAAATCCATGACCATAGCCTTATGTGCCAAGGATAAACTTTCCTTCATTGACGAGACCTGCATCATGCCTACAGAAGATGTGGTTTTATCAGCAAAATGGAGAAGAGTAGATAGCATGGTGAAGTCATGGATTCTCAATGCCATGATCAAAGAACTAAGTTGTGCATTCCTATCCTTCCCTACAACTAGAGAGCTTTGGGTGGAACAACAGGAAAGATTTGAGGAAGCTAATGGGCCAAATTATTCCAAATAGAAAGGGAAGTAAGTTCCCTAAAACAAGGTACTCTCAATGTTTTTGTTTACTATACTAAACTGAAAAAGTTATGGGATGATTTGTTTGTAACCAGCGTTTGGGCAACAAATGATTAACCTTTCCATTAAAGCCCTTCATTTGTGCCCAACTTCTTTACCTTCTCATTCTCTCTGGGCTTCTTGGTGCACTGTCTCGAGCGCGATCTTTACCTTCTCATTCTCTCTTTTTATATACCACAAAGAAGATATTGTTGCATACTTCGTTGTATACATGGATGACTTATTATTAACGGAAAGTTTTCCTAACTTTTTGACAAAGTTTATTACGAATTTATCTGAAGCCTTTTCTCTGAAGCATATGGGTTTTCCTAGTTACTTTTTGGGCATTGAGTTTATTCCTACATCCATGGACTTATTCCTATCTCATCACAAATATATAAGAGACATTTTGGATCGCTTTGGTGTGATTGAAGCCAAACCAATCTCCAGACCATTGTGTACTTCTACCTCACTTTGCCTGGATGATGGAACGGCACTTGCTGATGCATCCCTTTACAAACAAATGATTGGCTCTCTTCAGTATGTGGTTCATACGCGTCCAGATGTCGCCTTTTCGACAAACAAACTTGCCCAGTTCATACATGCTCCGACTGTCACCCACTTTCAACAGGTCAAACAGATTTATCGTTATTTAAAAGGTACGATCAACTTTGGTTTGCATTTACACAAGCCGAAACAACTGGCTCTTCAGGTTTTTGGTGCTATTCCATTGCTGCTTCATGCTTATAGTGATGCTGATTGGGTTGGCAATCACGATGATAAAACATCTACGTCTGCCTATATTGTCTTTTTTGGTGGCAATCTTGTGTCTTGGCATTCAAAAAGACAACAAACGATTGTTCGTTCGTCTACTGAAGCTGAATATCGCTCCGTTGCAACTATTGCTGCTGAATTACAATGGCTTCAAAATCTTTTATCTTAGTTACATCTTCCTTTCAAGGGTTCTTCGACTTTATTTTGTAACAATTTGGGTGCTACTTACCTTTGTAAAAACCCAGTTTTCCACACCAGAATGAAGCATATCGCTTTGGACTACCATTTTGTCCGACAATTAGTTCGTGACGGACTGTTTCAGATTCTGCATATTTCTACTCACGATTAGATAGCTGATGCTCTTACAAAGCCCCTATCATCTCATCACCATGTGACTCTTAGATCCAAGATGCATATCCTCGATGGGGACATGCTCTTGCGGGGGCGTAATAGATGATAAATTTGACTTGGTCTCTACTAGTTGTAACAACCCTCTAGATCATATTAGTTCGTTCCGGATATTGTGTAGAATCAGTTAGAATTTACTTGTATTTAATAGTTATACTTGTACACAACAATTGTAACACTTTCGATATTCAATTCATTATAATTGTTTACCTAGTAGCTCTAACTCCCATATTGTCGTTGGAAACGAAGCGTCCGCAATTGATCCGATCAAAAAACTTTGCCCAGGAGGCTAGAGGATCATCAACAGGAACATTTAGTATTTCTCTTCCTTTAATGTGACTCGAACTCAAGACCTTATAAAAGGGAGAGCCTTAAGTGAGGAGCTGAAACTATTTAGACCACTCCTACTTGTCACCCAAATGCTTTACTTGGTAACATTCTATACGAATGTACACGAACAAGTGACGTCCACGCAAAAATAAAAGAGAGATTATACCTGGCCATCAGAAAGGAAACCAGCCACGTCTATAACCGTAGTGAACTCTTTAGGGAGCAATTGTGGCTTGTTAATGCCAAGTTTAGCCGAAGCAATCCCAACACCTAAAAGAATGACATTACCTTGCTAAAGATAGTAATTTCACATAATTGTTAATCACAGAGAATAGAGAGCTCTAGAGAGAACAAAATTTAAGGATTTGGATTGATTCTGGAAGACCCGGTTGTAGAATCTGATTGAATCCTGAATTGGAGAGGGAAAGAGGCAGTAATAGGCAGTGTAGTCGAAGGTGAGGGTGTTCTAAATGCAAGAGATGAAGAAACATGAAATTAGGTCATAGTTTGCCTTGTCGAAACTGCGCAACTAAAAGTGAAGTAATGATTATTTTTTGTTCTGTTTATGGGTAAAATCAATAACGAATTTTTGGAAGCGTGTGTATTGGTGTCGCCGCAAGATGAATGGGAAATTTGAGACTTAGCAAAGTTTTCCAAGTATACACTGAAAATGATGCAATATAAGAGGTAGGGATGCCAGCCAGACTGAACCCGAGACAGTGGGCCTGAGTCTGAGTTCGAGTCTGGCCCTACTAGGGTCGGCCAAAATTTCTTTAAATAACGGCTCAAAACGACCTAGTTTTTAGCAAAACATCGTCTTGATTAGAATGATCAGGCCTTGGGCCAGATTGCATCTGGGCAGCCCAAGCTCAAGCCCGGTTCAAGGCCTGTTTGAGCCCATAAAATCAAGTCCGAGGCCTGACCCGAGGCTGGCAACATTATATGCATTAGAAGCCAACATCATGGATCACTGCTACTCAGGAACAGTAACACAATATCCAGATCATAATTGAAAGGTCTTTAATTGTCCATAACAAGCCAAACAAGAACGTAATGAATGCATAAGCTGAATTTCCAGCAAGTCCCAGTGCAGTGAGGAATTGACAGCGCATATGGAGAACAGAAAACTAAGGAAAATAAACAGGCCAGTTGTAGTAATAAGAGTCCCGGTGGTCTCTGTCCATGTACTCATTCCACTGCAACACAAAGCAATATGCAGATGCGCATTAGTATTGATTGCAATGCAAACAGTACGTATAACTGTGAAGTAGTGAAAACTAAAACTAGGATTTCAGAAGTTAGTCAAATCAGTACCTTGAAATTATATGGTTGTCCCTTTTTCATTGCTTTCTTCCAATGGTATTGTTCAAATAAAAATGCCTTGTCATGCCAGCTGCAGATTGAAATGTATCAAATTGTGAGAAGATAATAACTTACAAACAAAGCATAGTTAACAAGCAGGTCATATAAAACACGAGCAAAAATAAAAGTCATGCTGCACAGTAAAGTAATGCTTGCAACTGCAATTGCATCAATGAACAGGTGCTAACCCAATATCATCAGCTCACTGTAATTGGAATTCTTGTGTGAAAAAAGTCACTTTTGCATTGCATTGAGAATTGCTGACAACATCTTCAAGTATTCAGTTTCAATTACATAAGACACATGCTCAACTTTAAGGAAGTAAGAAAGCAAAACTTAAACCACAACCCAATCAATCCATAAAGAACATGGAACACCAATCGTGCATAACAAGGTAATCACTTTGATTTCCCTCAAAAATGCCTGTCAACATATTTAGGGGAGGAGCAAAGGAATGACTACAATACTCTATTCCTTTCTGAAATGGGTGCTTTCTATGATATTTGTAGGAAATCAATTCATCAAAGGGAGATTATCTAAACCCCTCATCATACTCGCATCAACTTAATTAAGAGAAAACAGGTTCTGTCTCTCTTATCTATCTTTTGTAATTCTTGAATGTTGTTAGGTTACAACAGCAAGAACATACATCTTAGGAATTAGGTCGATGAACATCAAACCATACATGGGACCAACATTATATCGGTTCTATGCGATCCGGTTTCTCATTTGGTGTAACAATACAATCCATCGCATCTTTGGATTCAATTAAGTTCCCATCTTTAAAGCAACCAGGAACAATATCGCACTCAAATGCAGCACCGCACCATTCAAACTCCCAATCCAACGAAAAGCAATACTGCAACTATAAACCAAAGGAAACGAACAAAACTCGAAATGAAGAAGAAAATTCTTAAAACAGAAGACAACCTTCAGGCCCGCCAATTGAAAATGATCGGCTTAGAACTAAGAACCAAGAACCCGAATACCAAGTAGAACAAAGAACTAAAATTTTGATGGAGGAAGATTGAAAGAAACCGTACTTGTACTGATTGGGTAGGTGCCACATGTAGGGGTTGAACCAGGTGAGTACAGAGAAAGCAGCCGACCCGATCCATATGTTCCAGAACCGGTCAGGCTCCGCGTGAGGCACTCCCGGGTCGCCCCTGTAAGCATTCCCAAAGTACTTCTCCATGGTTGTCCCAAAAGTTTGTCTCTCTGCTCTCCTCACTCCGCTTACAGAGGCAACAGACGACCTTATCCTCGTGCCGAATTTCACAGGCCTATACGAGTATACCTAGTCCATTCATGAGTTTTTCAAACCCGACCCGGATTGGCCAGCCAATTTATAACACGTGGCGAGTGGTCAGAATTGTGTACTCGAGCGAGTAGCTAGGTAGAATTACAAGTTTAAGCAATTCTAAGAGCTTAGAGCTCTACAGATAAAAGGAGATTTTTCATCTTGCTTACGCGCCTCCATCTTCTCATTCGATTCCCAACTCTTCGTTGGGTTTTCAATCCTCAAGTATCCCTCCAAATTTTCCCTGACTTTACGTTGGATGCCTAAGTGCAGTAGGAATTTTGCATAAGCTGGTGTCGTGGATTGGTAGGATTTATTGCAGGGGAATCTTGAAAAAAGATTGAAATTTGACATGTGGGTTCAAATATGAGAAATGGAGGTGCGAGGAGTACATTGGGAAGACCCAAATCAGATGAGTTTGGCCGCGCAGTGTTGAGAGTGGCAGTGGCTCAGATTTGTACAGGTGTTGGCTTTGAAGGCTTTAAAGAATCAGCTTTGGACTCGCTCACGGATATTGGAATCAGATACCTCACTGACTTAGGCAGGAGTGCAACATCTTACGCAAATTTATCAGGTAGAACTCAATCTAATGTTTTTGACATTGTTAGAGTTTTGGAAGACTTGAGCATTTCACAGGGGTTTGCAGGAGCATCAGATTCCATTAGTTGTCTTATTAATTCAGGGAAAGTTAGAGAGATAATTGTATTTGTGGGTTCTGGTGAAGAGATTCCCTTTGTACAACCATCGCCTAGGTTTCCGGTTAATAGAGATGCGAAGTTGATTCCTACTTTTGGAAACATGGGTGAGGTCACACCTGGGAAGCATATCCCTGCTTGGTTGCCTGCCTTGCCTGATCGTCATACTTACTTGCACACACCTCTGTGGAATAAGAGGGTCTATGATCCTCGTGCAGAAAAGATTGAACAAGCCAGGCAAAGGAGAAAGGCAGAGAGGGCTTTGTTGGGTTTGCAGCAGAGGTTGCTAAGTAATGGTACAGTAGGGGCTTCCTCTTCTACAGCTAGAAATGATGATGAGGTTAAGGAATTGGGAGTCGTTGGGAGTAACCCATTTCTTGCTGCCCCATTGAAATCTGGGGGAAAGGAGGTTTCTACTTTTGTTTTGCCGGACAAGCTCAAAGATCACGGTTCTATCATGGACGCATTTGCACCTGCCATTGAAGCAGTTAAAGAAATTGGACTTGGTGGTAATGGAGATGGTGAGAGAAAATTGGTACCTAAGAAGAGGCCTACCATAAACTTTAAGTTCAAAACTAGAAAGAAGTTGTTAGGTGTATCTTTTGATTTGATTCTTTCTAAAAAAGGAGAAGGGAGAATGGGACACTGGCTAGGGAGGGATGAGGAGAGAGATGAAAAGAAGAGGAGAGCAGAATATATACTCAAACAATCTATGGAAAATCCACAGGAACTCACCCTGTTGTAACATTATTGACTGGCCTGCTAATTCTGGAATTGGTTGTAGCAGTGGACACAGGGTGCTCTATCTTGTAGCTGCTCATTTCATATGTAGGTCTTGAATAATTATTACGAGATTCTTGTTTGAGTCCCATGTAGTCCCACTCTAACACGATTTATAGAGGTATGACAGTGCTTGTTTATGTCTTGAAGCCTCAACTTGTCTCCTCTTGTTGTTCCACCATTCTATGTTTTAATGGTACATCGACTCAACCTTGAAGATGTATATAGTGTTCTCTGATTCAGGCCATTGTTGATTGTTCTTTATTTTGTGTATGTTATTTGTTTACTTGTTTTTGGTTTCTTGGTGATATGTAAACAAAAGGGAACCATGCACATACTGTGCAAGACCATCAATAGTAACATAAAACACCACAAAATAGTCGTGCAGATAGTATTCCTTGGTGTAGTGGGGACTCTTTTTCAGTATCCTTAATCCTGTAGCCCTTGTTATAGGTTGTCTGCTGGGGCCAACATTCCTAAGGGACTTATAAAAGGTAGTTATGGGAAGATGTAAGACATGGAACAAAATCTTTTTGTTAGCTTAAGTTGCTAGAGCTGATAAGCTTCTCAAATTTGACTGAGTCTGATCACAGTGAAGTAAGCACACGTCTATTCGCAATTTTTGATGTTCAATATGTCTGGTCAGTCCATTTATTGATTTATTTGTTACTAAATCTGCCAAAGCCATCCCTTCCAGTTTCATTCGTTGTGAGTCACTGTTCAGACTTCTTACAAGGGGAACTGCACCCGTAAATGCCATGGAATAGTGCAAAGTGTTGTATCACATGGCTCCCTGAATCATGTAAATGAAGGTATTGGCTGCTCGGGCTAAAGTGTAGCTTTGGGAAAACTGGGCAATTTTTTTTTTTTGGTTTGAAAATATATCGTTTAGATAGAGAGACATGTAGCCATCGAAAAATGCATGTTGGCACTTCGGAATTCCAATGTGCAAACGGTAGGTTCCCTAAGCAATCACAACTCGAGGCAATTCTTGAGCATTTGTTTAATGAGATTTCATATTATTCTTGAGCATTTGTTTAATGGGATTTGATATTATTCTGAAATGCTTTGGCTTAGGCCTCAGGGCGAGAGTAACCATAACAACTGCACATAGACGTATATGTATACATAAATATGCCTACGCATCGACAGGAAGTTGAATCCCTATCTATATTTGACCAATTCTTCCGGTGCAGCCTAACTTCAAGTCAACCTTCAAGCTGCTATGAAAGCAGCAGAATGCAAAGTTTCTTTTTAAGGATAGCAGACCACTGTCATTGCTGAACACTCGCCAATTTACTACTGCCTAAATCAAAATAGTTTGAACTCGAGAAGTTTGTGAGGATGTAGTTGATATTATGGAGAAATAGTTCAACATATCTATGATTAATCCTTTTTGGTTTCATTCACCATCCAGATTCTACAAGGCCAAGATGCCGTTCCCTCATGATTAATACAAAAACATGGTTTGAAGCAACATACCATGCGGGCATATCAGATGTCGTATATAAGAATATGATCAAGGTCAGAGCGCAATGAATGATATCTAAAATAGATGGAAGGTAGTATTACAGGGCATATGCTACCAAACATTTAGCTTGTCAAGCTTTAAGTAATCCCCGGATTAATGAAATCTCCTCAAATGAGTCCCAAACATACGCATCCTTCCATTGGGTTGGATCAAGACGGCCTCAACGTTTCAGTTTCAAGTCAAGTTCTGAAGAAAATAATTTGCCACGGTGATTGAACATCATGAAGTCTACGTTGTCTGGTAAAGAAACAATCCTGCATTCACAAATAGGAATGTGATACTTTTACAGGAAAATAGTAGCAATTTCACCACAATGCAGTTTACAAATATGAACTCCTAAACAAAGACAATGGAGTCATATCAAAGCAGACAAACCACACAGAAGACTGTTTTATATTCAAAGAAACGCAATCTCTTATGATATTCTAACTCAGAACCCCTCGGAATTCTGTGTTTGTAATCTAACAATGTATGCAGGCCCAACGACTGAATGATATCAGGTAAAAGTTTTCATGGTTCATGTTCAGCATCATATCATAATCCAGGACTTTCTCAGAAAAAAAAAGGCACAGGTTAGTTACCTACATTTCTAGGACCTGACATGACACTAATTACCAGTCAAGTATCTTGCCTTATTGAGTCCCGATTTTATTACAACCCAATGGGAGACAGAACCTGTAATCAGCCCTCTTATGAATTTGACTGGATAAAATGTGTTAAATTGGAAATTTGATTTGAGTACATCAATCAAGCATAACACTAGAGCCAACAATGTATTACTATATTCCTTAATCCAACTATGAGGTATACAAAAATAAAAGTTTACAGGTTGGCATGCTCTAGCATGAGCAGATCATGGCTTTTGTTAGAAGCTCTTTCAGGACAAGAATAAGCCCGGAATGGATCCTTACAAGCCACAACTAAAAATAAATTAGAACTTACCAATAATCCCCAAAAAAAAAATAAAAGAAAAAGCTTCAGACAGATCTAGTTCTGTACAACGTTAATTTCCAAGCTGAACCAGTTCAGAAGACTTCTTTGTTGATATAAAATTGATGTTATAGTGCTTGATCGGTGTGAATCAAAGTTCAAATCGATCTTATTTAATCAATTTAGTTCAAATATTCAATTTCTGAAAGCTAAAAAACCCCAAGTATCGGGAAGGGTATAGAAAAAAATTACCTATTCTCCTCAGACTGGGGATGAATAGAGAGAAACTTCCCTGGTACAGTCAACGCTGCCCAAATACAGAATACTAACCCTAGAGCCAACTCCAACACTACCTGCATAATTTCCCAGAAAAACAAACATAATATAAAAGCAAGAAACTTTATCAATTGGATAAGCCTAATTCTAAAACACAGCAAAACTCACATTCACTGGAGGTCCTGAAAATTCCTCTTCCATAATTTTCAACAAACCTCGATCTGTAATTGAAACCCAAAACATTAGAAACAATAACAATCATGTCATAAACCACAGAACTCAACAATGAGGAATTACATTGAATCGTTGAATAAGCCGCATGCGCGAGAATTAGGACTCCGAAGACCCCAATTGCTAAGCCAAAACCCATCTAATTGGCGGGTAAAATTTTCGGGTTTGTTGTTACTGGGCGTAGAGAGGGTTTCTCAGATCTGCTCACTTGATCACTGAAGCAAAAACGGACGCCTCTGTTTTCAAGTTTCAACTTAACTGGATCACTCTAATACGCTACGTCGTTTCAAATCAATATCCTAATGTCGTCAGCCCAAATGGATTTAAAGGCCAAACCATAAATCATTTCAAGATGGTAAATATAAATATAGATTTAAGAGGGGTTAGAATGTAATCGTACCCCATCTCACGATATGTAATTAAATTAATCAATAAGTAATTTTAGTTTAAAGATACAAATATTGTGATGTTTTTATTATAATATCTAAGATAAGCCAACTTATTGCTTTCCCTTTTTCGCGTGCAACTTAGTGTTGAGCAGGATGATGTTCCTTTTGTGTTGATCTACAGCAAGTACATCAATTCCATTCCAATAGATCAACACAGAAGCCAAAAAATAGTTAATTGATCCAAATTAGCTGGTTGTATTTATAAAAAAGTTGTTTGGATTGTTTAGTTATGAGCTAGTTGAGTTGAAAAATCAATAAC
>JANZLK020000358.1:69791-83943 GCA_026937615.2 Erythroxylum glaucum
TACTAATTATTCCTTATCAATCCCATCCTACAACAAATTTCCTATTTTACCCTTCCAGGAGGGGGTGGGATGTTACAGTTTTGCAGGTGACTTCACTCGACATTCAACACAGAAAGAAGAAGACAATGGATTTCAACGGAAACGCACCGTTCAGCCAAAATCCGGCAGAACCAGAACTAATTAAGAGAAAAAAAGAATATTAATCACTTCTAAAAAATTCACTTCAACGATAAGTTGTCGATATCCAAGCTCGCAAGCTAACGTAAGTCCTAAAAAAACTGCCTCAAAATTTGGCAATTAAAAACAAGCCCCTTTTAATATACTGTTGAAAACTATGATGCTACTGCCTGTGACGGTCCCTAAATAATCCTCCGTCTCTGTTGAGATATGAAAACTGATAATGTATTTAAACTTTAGACCTGGGCCGATGACAAATTTATAATTTATCTCAAAGCTCCCAATCTTGGTTACAGTAAGCAATAATAGTAGCGTTATGAATCCGTATGACGTGGACAAAGTGAAAGCCGACAACTCACAACCGAAAATTCCGTTAACGTTATCCAGCTGTTCGAAACCCGCAGCAGCGGACGTGAAACGCTCATTACAATATAAAACCCGTTTCGATTCCGTCGCAAAAAATAAAGGGGGGCCCCACTATCTCTCTCTTCACTCACTCATGCTCACTCTCTTTCATTAGTCATTACTCTCTCAACAGCACAGCCATCAATTTCCTGCTCTCTCTCCTCTATTTTGGCGGTTCGGACATTCGCTCGATTCTTCGCTTACATGCACCACTGTCTGCTCTGGTCCGATCCTTCTCTTTACTTGCTTGCCTAGATCTTTGTCACTTAAGATTTTTTTTTTCATCTTAGGACTGTTCTCTTTTCTTGCTGGAGATTCTGTGATCAGAGTCTGTAAGCTCGTTGATGGATGAGGTTTGTTTTCTTTCTTCTTTCTGCATTTTATTGTTTGCTTCCCGAGAAAACAACGGAATATTGCTGTTTTTTTCTTTGTTCTTTTTTGGATTTTGGCAAATTTTCTTTTTTTTTCTTCTTTATTTTCGATTACTTTGCTTCTTTTTAATTAAATGTGAAGACTTATCAAATTGAGATGTTGTGATTATCATCCGGTCGACCCCTCTTTACAGAAAATCTATACGTGCTCCATTATCTTGTTTATTTTCACCTCTTTCTAATTGTAGCTAATTGCTGCATCTTTATTTATGAAATGTTCTATTTCCTTGCTTTACTCTTTTGGTTTGTGGGGTTTGGTTACTTCATTTTCTACTGTTTAGGGATAATAGATTAAGAAAGTGAGTTTGGATTAAGTGTAACGTGCATTGATGCTAGGTAAAGGGCTTTTCTAAGTTGTGAGTGATTTGATGTTTTGTCGTAATAGAGATACTGAAATCCGCAATTATGATGATAAGAGACCCTTTTTAATGAAAGAATGGTGAGAATGCATTCAGGTTATGAATGTACATATGCTTGTATTAATAGATTACAAAGCTGGTGGGAATGGTCCACCTATATCCTGCAAGAACAAGTTTTTGTTACCTTCCGCCATCGTGCATGTTGGAATGGTAACTGGGAACTGTTGGATGGATAATATATAGTAAAAATGTTTTTCTTAGCTGTTTGAGCAAATTATTTAGATGGTCTCGTGGCATTTAATTTCTGATGGAGGCTAAGGTAGGGGCTACATTCTTAAAAAATAGAAAAGGAACAAGATTTAGTCAGTGGGCAAGAGGGGAAATAATTACGTTTGCTGTGAAATGCAATACAAGAATGCTGCTTGGATTACAAAAATGCCACTTCTACAGCCTCCCGTGCACCTAATCTTTACAATGCAAGAATTCTGCAGGCATTATTGGTGAATGATATGGAATTTGTGTGCTACTTTTGTATCTGGTTATGTTGCTAAGTCGCTTTTCTGGTCAAAGAAAACATTTTTTTTACTTTGGATGTTCATTTCTTCTCTGTAACTGAATGATAGGGCTGGAGGTGCTTGGATTTGTGATTTCTATCTTGGGGGCATTGGATGAAATGGATCATGAAGAACATCTGCAGAAGAAGTTTGCCAGTATGAATTGCCAAAGGGTAAATAATCTTAGTTTTTATATATATGTATTTCCTATTTTCTGGTCTTATCATGTCTTGATTTCAAATGATGGCCTTCTCATTCTGATAGGTCAGGATCTATTTGATTGTTCTGTAATTTTATGTTGAAGTAGTTGCTCGTCGTCTGGAATGTTTTAATCTTTTCCAATATTTTATTGTCTTTTTCTGATCTTTTCCTTATATATCATCTATTAATCAGTTTCCTTATTGTTAACTAGGAGGCCCAAACAACTGAAAATTTTTTAATAACATCATCTGATATGTCCTATTTTCATTTTTTTTTTCTTCATTTCTCATGTCTCTTCTCTTTTCCTAGTCATCTATATCACTCCATGATCACAGCCAGTAGTGACTTGTGTGATTTAGAGATTCTCATTCATCATGGGAATGTGATGTGGTTGAGATTATGCTCCCAGCCAGGGCATGCGGAATGTATAGTGTAAACAGTAAATATCTACTTTTCCTCTTTCCATCCTTCTTCTGATCCTTTTTTGGTTCCTGTACTTTTTAAGCGTTCCAATATTTGACATCATTTTGGACAGTGTGCTATGTGAGAAGTTGATCTTAATATTACAGTGTGTGTGATGCATTATTTGGTAGTTTTTAAACGCTTTTAAGCTTAAGTTTTGTTATTGCTTTGTGAAGTGAAAGCTATTGCTGTATTTAGTTTTTTAAGGATTTCATTCTATATAAGTTTTTATGAGATCAATGATTTGAAAACAAACTCAAGTTCTTGGTTGTGATTTTTTTTCTTAGGAAAAGGTGGAGGAATCTTCTATATCTGCATCAGAAGAAGCAACCGAGGTTCAGCACCTGCTTGCAGAACCTAAAACTGAAAGTGTCTCAGTGGATGGTGTATTATGTTTGGGCAAGGAAAATTCCTGGAAATTTTCAGGAATTGAGGATTTTTCTCTTACATTTGGGTATGGCCCAAAAAGAAATTGTGGTAAGTCTTTGAACATCTATTCTTATGTCTCCTAGTATCCTTCATGATCTAATAATAAATTGTTAAAGAAGCGAAACAACTTACTGATGTTTTATGAGATTGTATATACATCTTTGACACAATTTCCATGTAAAATTGAGCAATAGTTAGGTTGTCAGTAAAGAGTAAATGGCATCAATTCAGTCTCTGCATGTGCGTGCTCTACTTTAGAAGATATATCTAAAAGAATAACTTGTCTCTAGACTGGCTTAGACAACAATTGTAACATATTTAACTAAAAAAAATAACATTTGTATTTAACCAGACATTATCTGGGAATGCTTGACTTTGTAAAAAGTTCACGTGAAAGAAAGCAATATGGGTAGGAAACTGCTAATTTTTACATTTTTTTTTTCTCGCTTAGTTAATATTTTCTGGGTATTTCTTCTATGTGATAATGAGATACTTGTCTTTCTTTTCATAAGGTGGCTTGGACTCCAATTATACTCAAGGACCAGATGAAATGGAGCTTGGAGTATGTAGTTTTTGTTGCAACTCTCACGTGTTTAACTTCTCAGTATCTTAACTTCTTTTAGCTCTTAGTTTATTTTTCTAATTTTGGGCCAAGTTAATTGCATTTTTTCCCGTTCTGTCCTTACAACTTACCTGTTTGTGTTATCTTTAAGTTGCGTTTATCTCTATTTGGCAATTATGTGGAGTGATTATTTTTATTCAACTGATGAAGTTATGATTTAGTAGGTTCTTGATGGATTGCTGGATGATGTTGATGAAGTAGATGATCTCCATGCTACAGATGACATCTCTGGGGCGTGTGAAGATTTTCTTTTGGGTAAACTTGTTACTGTTTGTTGTAGTCAGTCTGTTTCGTTCTGGTTATGGGTGCCCTCATGTGGTCAACTTTTCCCTTTGTGTTTTGGGCGCAGATATTGAGTTAGCTGAGAAGGTTTCTTACCTGGATTGCACTCCGTTTGGACAACCCAATTTGGTACATTCAAGTTCAGAAAGTCAATCTCCAGGATTTAGTGGAAGCAGTAATGGTGTTCCTGGACTTACAGAATCATCTACAGCAACTATACCTGAAGCTGAGTGTAGAAATGCTTCACTTGATAAGGAAGACACTTATAAGTTGCATGACTCATCTGGGATCAGATGCAAGCATGAATCACCTGAGCATGTTGGATTGCACAATTCACAAGATCTAGAGAACCCTGATGACTTGAAACCTTTAGTATGCGGCACGTCATCTGATGAGAATGAAAAGGAAGTCATTCAAGCTATTCAAGGTGGTGCAGTTCTCCGACAAAAAAGAATGAGAAAACCTACTAAAAGGTACATTGAAGAATATTTTAGTTCAAATTCAAAGGATGCAATGGAAATGCCTAAATGTCCTTTAGCCATTTCAAAGGATAAGCGCCAGAAGATCAGATCTAGTGTCGAACCACATCATGTGGAAGGTTTATCATGTTCTTCCAAGGAGTTCTCTCCAAGTGAGGTTGGAATTGAGGGAACCTCCGAAGATGATGAAAAGCTCTCAGATTTTGTGTCAAAATGTAAAAGAAGTTCATCTGCAGTTGAAAGACGAAAAGGCTCCCTGGTTATTTCAAGTGATCAACATTTGAAGGTCAAGTCAAGAATTGATTTTCATCATGTGAGAGCTTCGAGGTCTGCTCATAGTGAGGAATCTCTTATCACTGATATCCAAACACCACCTGGCTCTCGCCCACGGAGGAGACGACCAAAGAAATATGATACTTTGGTATGGAAATTGGTAGTGAACGCATCAATATATTCTGTTGTTTCACATTCCAAATGGAGGATTGAATCTTATTCTCTTTTTGGCATTTCACATGGACAAAACCTTTTTGGCAATTGTCCTGTACATAAACAATTTGAACCCTAATCCTTTTGTTTCTATTTTTAAATCATATGATCTTTTTAGTTTATCATTTGAATGCGTTTGTTGTTTTCTCATTATGGCCTCTCTTTCTGGACTCAGGAAGATATATTTTTAGTGAATAAGAGTCAGCAAACTGAATGAAAATAATTGTGGTGTTAACATTCCTGATTGTTACTGCCGAACTTGGTTGTGGCTATAAAATCATCTTTCCTGTTTCTTGTGTCAGGACCTTTTTGTAACTGATGTTGTAGTTTCAAGGCAGTTACTCTTAAACAAGATTTCAAATATTCATTTTGAGCTGTGTTTTCATTCCTGGAAATAGGCCCTGTCATCAGGTGATGAGCTTACTGCATCTGAGTCTGAAGATAACCTTATAAAGAGAAGATCTAAAAAGGGTGACGATCGAAGGAAGCACCAAAGAATGTGGACTCTTTCTGAGGTGACAAATTTGATTGATGGTATTGCTCAGTGTGGAACTGGAAGATGGACAGACATAAAGAACCTTCTGTTTTCATCATCTGCTTACCGGACACCTGTGGATCTGAGGGTACTTCATAGTATTTAGTGCAATCTCCTGGATTGTTTTTTCAGTTTTCAAATGTGTTAATTTTCAACTATGCAGGATAAATGGCGAAATCTTCTAAAAGCAAGCTGTGCGCAGAATCAGAAACAAAAACAAAACAAGAAAGAGGTTAGGTTTCTTATAGTTACTGTGTCACTTGTGATCTTGGCAGAGTATCCGTTGCTCTTGATGTTAATAGAAATTTCTGTTGTTTGTAAAACAAGAAAAATATATAGATGGTACTCCGAGTTATAAAGTAGTAGAGACTTGGTTGATGCTCTACCTAAAGGTTATTAATGCAGAATGTTAATTATTTCGAAACTTATCACCAGTTCTAAATGTTGGGCCTACTAATGATTACAGTAATTTGAGTATACCAGTTGGCATTCTTAAATCGTAATTAGTGCATTACATGTGAGGGGTAAGAGCCTTGTTTTCTTCTGACTGCTTAGACTTTGGGCATTTATATCCTGAATAATTTGCTTAGCTGCTGCTGGAGCATGGAGGAACAACTTGCAGCTTTGTTTTCTCTTTCATTATGAATGAAGTGCCTTTATGTGAATTTGACATTTCTTAAGTTATGGAACAGAAATAGATTAAATTAGTTTACTGACAGTTTTTGGAGGGTTTCTTGGATACTTTTTTCGGTTCTGACTGCTGAACTTTTATATATAACCTATGTATTGTGTTACCAAAGTGTGGAAATGAAGTCATAATAAGTTAAAATCTTGATGATTTTTGGGACAAATTTGCAGTCAGGTTATGCATCGCTCTTAGTAGGATACCGGAACTAGGAGCAAGTGTGTGTACTTTCTTTTCTGAAATGACGATTCAGTTTCTTTCATAAGATTTAATTTGTATGGTGTTATGTGCATATTGCCGAGTTATGTATAATGAAGGCATGGTACATATGGTGAAGGACCCTTGGTAGTCAAAGTTTCATTGATCTTATTAACATGTGTAAATGCATTTTGGTGTTTTCTGAATTTTCTAGCTATAGTATATATCTCAGTATGCATCAAAAAGGCATTATGGGAAATGCAGGTGGAGCAAAAATTGAAGCATGGTATGTGTCCTTTACCGAAGTCTGTCATACAGCGAATTCGTGAATTGGCGTCTATTCATCCGTATCCAAGATTTACTCCTGGTGGTAGATACGTACGCAGGAAGAATTGAACGTACGCAGGGAGAAGAATTGAACATGAATAAACCATTTACCAGGTGGCAATGAATTATGTTATAGTACTCAAAAAACTGTAAAAAGGGTGAACAAAAAGCTTTGTCCAGTAATCTTTTACCTCCTGTACACCTAAACATCATGTTCTTAGATCTTCGAAGTTACTTGGTCACAGAATATGGTGAATGTTTTGCAATGTGATATTGGGTCCAAATTTTCAATTGCATATAGCTGACTGATGTCTAGCATTTTATTTTATAGCATCTCGTTAAATTGGCCTTAAAAGCATTGCTGTTTGAAGTAGCAATTACAGGAAACTTGTTATTGTAATGGTGAGTCAAGCATTATGGTTGGCTAGAATTGCTGGCTATAGCTTGAATGGTTGACAATAAGTCCTCTTAAACTAAGCAATTTACAGTCCAACATCTAGTGGTCCTTGATACATTTCAAAAGCAATAGAATAGACAGCCTAGTTTCCAAGAAGAGGTAAATGTGATGTTGGCCCACACTAGTGACCAAAGTGGATTCTACATTATGTTTTACCAGTTGACAGGTCTTTTCGGAAGGATTTTAGGATGTGTGGGGTGTTGGGGCCTGAGTTCAGTAAAATACAAAGGAGGAATACCAAACCTCTTGTTTGATTATGATATTTAGGTCTAACTTCAGTTATCAACACTAGGCCTGTGATGGTAGAAATTAAATTTAAGGATTTCTTTTCGACAAGTTGTAAAACTAAATATTATAATTTTTTTAGTATTTAAATTAATAAAAATAAAAAGGAAGTGCAATATTTATTGAGATACAGTGTGAACAAATAACCTCATTCCTCGAACAAGTGAGTGCTTATAAATATAATGATTTGATTGTGCATGAGATGCATAATGTTAAAATGTTCAAATGAAGTGTGTTTCATGTCTATCAGTGTGCATGACAGAAGAAAGCCAAAAGCTGAAGACTTTCTCCATAGAAACATTTATACTTGAAGCTCTATGCCAATTGCCAATACTAATCTCTTCCCAAGTAAAAAGGTGTGCATGACAATTGTCAGCATTATGATTCCGAGACCGGAGTTTGATGAAGATCGCGTGGTGTGGGCTTTAAATTAAATTGGGTCCTTTTTAACAATATCTGTGTATGAGCTAATTGAACATATTGGCAACGGAGGCACTAGTAGATTGTGGTCTTCGATCTAGAAATGACAAGGTCCACAAGGTCCACAACATATCCGATTTTTCTTATGGCTGGTCGCTCAAGCAAAACCCTTGACTAATCAACAACGGGTTTAAAGACATCTCACTGACAAAGACAAATGTTCTTATTGTAGTAATCTTGAATCTTGTTTGCATGCTATCATAGATTGTACTAAAGTGTGGCATTTTTGGATGCAATTTTCCTATGAAGTGGAGCTTACAGAGTTCTCTAGTCCAAGCACATCGGCGTGGCTGATCTCGAATGTGTACAATTACGCAGAGGTTAGTGAGGTATGGATTTCATGCTGGTTCATGTGGCTTTGGCAACATAAAAATATATTTGAAAATACTTTTTCCTGGCCAGTCGCTAGCGAGACTATTATTCTAGATTATGCGAATTGGGTGGTGAAAGTAGATACGGTTACTACTTGAGCTACTGTAGGTCATGATGCTAGTCGTAGCAGACATATTGGTTGGGCTAAACCGAGTGAGGGATGGATCAGGTTGAATACAAATGTAGCAAAGCGATTGTCCAATCAGAATGCCTCTGTTGGGGGCCTCCTTCGAGATAGCACTAGTGGTTGGTTGGAAGGTTTTGTACATAATATTAGTTTTTGCTCACCATTAGATGCTGCTGAGTTATGAGGCGTTTATTCGGGATTGAATCTAGTTTGGGATATGGACTATTGAAGAGTTGAATTAGAAGTTGATTCTTCGGTCGTCATTAACATTCTCTCATCTTCAGGTTAAAGATCGTCTATAACACTTCTTTGGTAAAGGCTATTCATGTTCTACTTGCTAAATCCTGGATGATTTGTCTCCGTCATGTCTTTCGTGAAGAAAATCGTTGCGTTAATTAGTTGGCTTCTCATACAGAGCCTTTCTTGCGTTAATTGATTGGTTTCTTATGCAGAGCCTTTCGACTTCGAACTTCCCTATTTACAATATCCCCCTCCCTTCAGGATGTCTTGATATCCTTTTTGAGGATACGTGTGAGGTCTTACCCCCAAGGTCTACTGCTTAAGCTTGCTTTTACTCCTTTGTCAAAAAAAAAAAAGAAAGAAAGAAACCCCTGCTTGTACATATTTAAACTAAACCAGACAATGCTGATAGAAAACAGAAAAGTAACAAACAAATAATTTGAAAACCAATTCGTATTTTAAAAAATACATTTGTCAACTGTGAACCATGAGAGCAAAAATGTGTCATTGCTTCCCCAGAAGAGGCATGGGAGGGAGTTGGAGGAAGTTATGGAGGGTGGGGTCATATTATTACTTAACTAGTTTTGTGAATCACTACTTGCCAGCTAATTACAGCTGAGAATTGCACGTGCTACTGCTGCTATAGATTCATAGAGAAGGAGAGTCCAATCCAATCATCTTCCTGTGGCACACGCTGTTTTGGTTTCTTCCCAGTTCCAACTGCCCTATCAAACCATGTCTCTATTATCACACTATCCATTTTATTATGTTATTATGTTAAGAGGCATAGCCAATGTGACTTGCAGTTCGCACCCTTTGGTTGAGGGTTGTAGTGAGAATTAAAGCTTATACATAAGATGAAACATATGGTAATTTACTGGAACTTGTCTTGATTGTGAAGTTAGAAGAAAAGAACTGAAATTTAAATGTGTACTGTAGAAAACAAAACAACGGCAACAATACGTGGTATGAATCCAACTGATATGTAGAGTCTGGAGAGATCTAACAGTACATAACCTTACCGTTAACTAATAGAGACATTATTTCAATCCTAACTAAGATTAAGAGTTTTCAATCCTCTGGCTTCTACTAATACTAACTCCCATGTCCTTACCTCAAATAAATATCTCACCCACCAATGAGGTATGAGTTCACCAAATCGTGTGCCTCTCTTCCCTTCTATAAATCCCACCACCTTCCCAACTGTTTTCTACGGGTTGGAACATCCTGTTTTCCTAAAAGTTGCTGTACGTGTACTAACTAATATATGAAAATTTCACTTCGTTTACAACATATAAAGTAGTCTGCGCGAGAAAGTGTCCTTCTTTACTTCAAAATCATAAAGCTGGCGTAGCCCATATCACATTGTCATGGAAAGGTGTGTCATTTCATGCACCTGCGACTAACAGCCGAGGCCTAAATAACGGTAGACTCCTCAATCCTGAAAATGCCAATTTGTGATAGATGAGGACGATCCCTGAATAGTGAATACCCTTTTGAGTCAAAGTATACAGCTTGAGAGTTCTGAGTTTTTAAATTTCACTGCCTTGTTGGCTTTTGCATCGAATTCAAGTCACTGGCCAAAGCCAGATGGAACCGAGCGTTCACAGCTAAGAAACTGCAGGTGAACATGACATAGTTCTCAACACGTTTTAGCAAAACCATTGAAAATGGGCTAGTCCAATATGTTCAAGACTCTGTCCATTTCTAGTGTACAGAAATGCAAGAAGTAGCTAAGATATGATGTGTACCATTGAGGGTCTCTCGTTTCCCATGTACCCCACCTGGTGGTACAGCAAACCCTGTCTTCAGGGGATGAACCAACGTGCTGCCTTTGCAAAGATCACCGCAACTAATGATCCCACCATCGGAAAGGAGAATAGTACGAGTCACTGTTTTGATCAATTCCCACAAGAACTAGCTACCATAATACTTCTTCCACTTAGTTGAGCATTTGACCATGTTAAGGAAATTTAACAAATTTCTAAGAAATGGTTAGTTGAAACAGATACATAGTTCAGTTTGCTTTCTTAGCTAGGAATAGAAGGTACATAAAACGTACGATTTGGTTTGATTGGTGTGCAAATTTAGTCAAAGTTGTACAATGATATATACACATTTTAGAATGCTGTCGGGGCTAAGCACATTAAGATTCTGTTTAAGATTCAAAGCGTGGATTTCCATACTGTTTCTCGTCTTTGGCTCTGCAACCGAAGATCCAAAAGATATTCTTTTCCTTTCAATTTGCAGTACATCGTCCACAGCCCATCTCCTGCATTCATGGTCAGATTGCAGAGATGCGCTTCGCTTCATCACGTATCCATCTGTAGGACAAAGGTCATATAACTCCGTAAAGAACACCAGAGTACGGACAACATACAATCTTTGATTCCACAAATCGAGAGATTTAAGGTATGTTTAGAGAAAAACAACGTTGACCCTTTTAAGATAAGCAGCAGAAAAAGGCAAGTGCCCTTCCCATCAGCAAAGATACTGGCAAAATGCTCATGCCAGTGGTCAATTGCCTACGTTGCAAGAATGTGATCTAGTCAGCTGATTATGAAATTCATTACAGCAAAATCATGCTCAAGGAAATCCCATTTCCTTACACAGAACCCGTAAGGATGAACAAACAACCGCAGCTAAATGTTTTGCGTAGAAGACTGACATTTTACGTGACTGAACTCTCTCTCTCTGTCTGTACACGAATTACTATATTTTACCATATCCATTAGTGCACACAACAAATAAGTGGGATCGATCGCACTTTGCCCAAGAAGCTTATCCCATGCCTCCTTTCATATCTTATCTTTTCCACTCTCAACTTGTGGGGTCTTAACTTCGAGAACTTCGAAAGATCGCCGATCAAGCACCATATCCTCACTTAAAGAGCTGCGAGAAAGAGAGGGAGACACAAATAAGTACCGTCTCTTTGTGTGAATACTACTAGTATAGAATCATATAATTAATCCATCTATATAAATACATGCATGTTCGTACACATTCCAATCAAAGCGCAATGCTTCCAAGTGTAAAGAAAGGTGCAGCACTACAGAGTTAAGGAACCATCGTATAAACCACAACACCAAGTACATAAACACTTCCAAGTAATTTAATCATAGCTCAAGCTCGGCACCTAGCTGCCTGTCATGTCAACCATTTAATGCTGCCAAAAGAGCGGCTTTTTGCCATTTCAACACTTATATAAATCATTCTTTCACTACCGTACCACCCCGCATCATAACTTCTTCCTTTTTTCGACAACTGAAGCAAGTTAACTCTCCTCTGTCTCTTTCTCTAGCTTCTTCTTTACTGTCCCATGATGAGCATGAAGAGTAAGTTCCTAAGAGCATGCCTTAAAAACTGGAGAGCTATGGGGAGTAGTGTCATGCCTTGTGGAGGCAGTGAGTACTGTAACCAGTGGGGCTTGAGGACTTCGTGGAATGAAGAGAAGTCAATCCCAAAGGATGTGCCAAAGGGTCATTTAGTAGTGTATGTGGGAGAAAACCACAAGAGGTTCGTAATTAAAATCACGTTACTAAAGCATCCACTATTCCAGGCATTGTTGGATCAAGCTCAAGATGTGTATGACTTCACTGCAGACAACAAACTCTGCATCCCTTGCGATGAGAGCATTTTCCTTGATGTTGTTCGCTGTGCTACTTCTCCGGAGGATGTAAGAACTTGTCTGTATCTTTAGTCATCCAGAGAGATACGTTCTGATGAGACAACTGATTGATTGATCGTGAGGCTTATGCTGATATGCTAATTGTATTCATAACCTTAAATTGCTTGTATACTATGTAGAATTAAATGTAACATAAAGATTTTGAAGTTCACCAATGTAATTTAGTTCATGAATTTGCAGATTTTCTTCTACTCTTTTGCATGACTATGTTTTTTTTCTTCAAAACCTTCCCGGAAAAAGACAACACATGTTTCTGCAACTAGATAAAAGGCATACCTAAGGCTCCGCAGACAGGATTCTGTTCTTGTTGCATGATGCAAGTATTGCATGAAGCTTAAAGCTGCAGTTCCTATTGCAAGAACATCAGGAATGTTATTATTCTTCAGTTTCGAGAAAGCTGGTCGAGCAATTGAAAGTTATGTTCTTCGATAGTGATTCTGTAGCTTCATTCTTTATTTTTATTTTTTTCCCAAAAAGCTTAAAGACTGTAAAAATTGGGATAGAATCAGATATTTCAAACCATACAATATAAGAATAACGTTCTATAAACCATTTATTCTCCTAGCTAGCAAGCAGTAAGGCTTAAGACAACTCTGACAACTTAATGGCTGGGACAAGTGTTGTATGATACCAGAACCAAGTGAGCTGGGGATGTCCTGGTCGATGGGATTAATTAAGAACCGGGCTCTGCTACGTGCATCACAGGCAGAAACGGTTTTGCTGAGGACAGGCACTTAAAGCTCTGTATATGGATACTACAGTTTGTTTAAGCAAGAAGGAAATGAAAAGTCGACAAGTCACAACTAGTAACCTTACAAGATAAATTTGCTCTTGTGGTGCAGCTTTTTCCTCGAAAAGATCATGATATGTTGAATCAAATATGTGATAAAAAGTCGACGAAAGGAAGATACTAGGCATTGTCCAGCTTCAGATTCGCAAGAGGCCTAAAAGTCAAGAATAGAGATTTAAAGCACTGAGTTCTCATGATAAGGCCGATAGAAAAGAAAGAGAGCATAGCATACTAACTATGAAAAATGATGATGGTGAGACAGGAAGCAATCCAGAGGTCAAGATAACGTGGAATATCCTACAGGCCCTAGTTAATATCAAGTAATTTTGTGATGTATTCTCGTACATCCCAGGGTCAAAGCACAATGATTGTCTCCAATTAAACACCAAAACCCAACGAGTGATATATCCTTCACTTTAAGTGGCATGGGATGCTTCCCAATCAAATGTTTCAGGTTGAAGCCTCATTCTCAACCATCTACAGTGAGATACAATCTTCAAGTGCAGTGGTGAAAAGACTTGCGATGAGCCTAAATAAACCCACAAATGCAAGATGCGTCCCTAAAGCTTAGCGCATTAAATCCCATGCCTGATCAAAAACAGCGAGTCCAGACAGCATTATAAAGATTGCCCCGATCCAGCATCAACATATAATCAAATCTGACATGAAGATTGAAGCACTAAATGTAACATCAGTATCCCCAGACACAGATTTCGTACAGAACACTTCCGATATAACTTCAATCCAACAATTGTTAGGAGGATATCCAAAACATAAGAGAAAGTTTTCTCACAGCATTGCCTTCACAAGCATTTCTTATCATATCCTCCAACAAAAGTACTCTCTCCTTCCCAACACGCAGAAACAAAACCAGCCATATTACCAGCACAAAAGCTAAAGGTGCATTAGTCTTATAATACTTCCTCTTAAGAAACAGGTACCGCAATTGCAGAATAAGGATTTCCTATGAAAGAATACGATGTGATACAAGAAGTGCACAACCCCTCCTCGCCCTGTCCGAGAGGCTGCGCGCCCATACCCGGGCTCGGCACGTGGCTGCCGGGCTGTTGTCCGGCAGGCA
>JANZLK020000359.1:70141-81746 GCA_026937615.2 Erythroxylum glaucum
GGACTTTATTACAAAACTATAGAGAGTAGGGTTATTTTTAATGTTGTGGTGGATGACATCTGCATTGGTGGTTTAGAGCAACTTGGTTCATCTATTTTTGCTAAGCATTAGAGGTTGGTTAACTATGTTGCCAGTGCAATAGGCTTTTGGTGCGAGGTGTTGGCTGGGATGTTAGGCGTGTTGTGTGACATATTGTTGGCTGGGGCATTGGATTGGGATGTTGTAGATGGCTTTGGTATGTGATGCCATGCCGCTATGCATTTAGTAACTGGGTGCACATTTGGTTGCTATTAGGTGTTGGTTGGGATAAGAACTTGTGCAATGGCATGTTGTTGGAACTAGTGTGATGATGTCTACTGGCTCGGTGTGAGTCTAGTGCTTTGATGTGTCTACTAAAAAATAAATAAAAGTGAATAGGTTTTGTTTTGTTTTTGATAATTCTTGATAATAATTTTTATTTAAAAAAAATTGTATCTTTTTTGGTATTATTTGTGTTTTTCATTTTTTTTTATAATACGTATATAAGGTGTGATCACAGCTTATCAATGTTAGTATTATAGAGTTTAAGTTTCATTATAGAAAGTTAAATCGCATAAAGCTTGATCTCACCTTATAAGATTTAGCACTTATTTGGTAAACAACTTATTAGTCATTTTTTAACTAATTGAAAAGTTTTAGTTGTTTGACATGATGGATATATTTGGTAATCAACTGATTGGCTTAGCTGATTGAACCCAATCAACTTATTTTGAAAAAGCTTAAAAGAAAATGGAAAAGAGTCATTGAAATAGAAGAAGCAGATAAACCCTAAAAACCCCTTTTGATGGTTTTCTTCACCTAGGATTATGCCAGGAGCCACCTCTCTGTTTATCTACCTTTCTCCATTGTAGCAACTCTATTGATCCTCCAGCTCAAAAGTGTGCTCTTTTTTTCTTTCCTTTGTCCTTCTTTGACTGTTGTCTCTGCTACTTTTCTTTGCAGTTTTCTTTCAATTCCTATAAATTGTTTTAACTGTTTGATTACACGCATCATAATAACATATTCTATTGAGGTTTTATTCACTTTTTATTTATTTCTTCTTCCTTCCTTTCCCCACTGTTGAGAGCAAAGAAGTGGCTTTGATGTTTTGATTGATAAAAAGCCGTCTATACAATGCTGGAGATAAAAACAAGTTATTTAACTAGGCGATGCGCCTCACTTTTGAGTTTCACGGAATGTTTCTTATGAACAGAAGTATAGTGGAGATACTTCCGGCTTGGTTTTGTGACAAAACTCTTTTAAAATCTCATGACTGCGTGCTTGCAAGTTTTCCAACGATTCTTCTGCATTTGAGGGCTATTGAATAGCAGATTACCTGAATTTGTAGAAAGTCATCCCCACGCCAACTTTCTAAGGGCCTTCTGGTTAAACTTCATTACTCCTGCAAGTTTGCTGTTTTTCATAACCTCCAAAACAGCCGTTAATGGAAAACCTTTGGGGACTTATGAAGATCTGTTTATCGGCTAAATACATACAATTCATTTCATAAATTGTGCTGTCTTCATCATTTTTTCTGAAACTGAATTCAGCATACCTTTGTGGCCACCTTATTTAATCCTCTGTACTTCAATATTTCTATCTCTATGAAAAGTGTGACACCAGCATCAAAAGTTCTGCCTATTGTTTTGACTCAGGTTTATTCATTGTTACATTCAGAACCGATTTATTTTGCAATCTGACTGTCAGTTTTGTTAATTTCGCCTTCCTGTTTCTTGTTAGCTACTCAAGTTAGTTGTATTTGCAAATTTCCAAAGGCTATATATTGTTTTGTAGTGGTTTATACCAATTACTATTCTCTCTTTTTTTATGCTCCAGGTTGGGAGTTCAACTGAGATAATGGAGGAGATACCAGAGGATACACCCCACAGGCGATCACACCTAGTTTTAGAAATTCCATCAAGAACTCTTGAGGATTCCAGGGATGATTTTGCAATGATAAACATGCCTCCAACACCAAGTCGCACTCCGAAAAGGGTGAACTTTTCCCCAATGCAAAGCCCAGGATTTGTAAAACTGAACAAGTCCCCAGATCCTCCATCGTCAAGTAGATCAAGCATAAAGACTTTCATTCCAAGGTTAAGTTTCAAATTTCGCAATACTACTTCGGATATTGAGAAGGCTGCTATCCTAGCCCTTGGGGGTTCATCAACATTGAGAAGGGATAAACCGTTTATGTCTAGAACTCTGTCTCTCTCCAAATTTTTTACTCTTAAGATGAAAAAACCATCATCTTTGCCTGTTACTCCTATTGCACACTCAAATCCGGAATCTACACATGGAGGAAACCCAATTAATCCAGTAAGTTCTGCTGCGAGGATCTCCATTTTGAAAAATATTTTTGTCTCTTGCAGCTAAGATGATCTTATCACTTATGAGTTGTCCAAATATTCTTGATGAGCTTCACTGCAATGTAAATTTTATTCATATTGCAACTTGTCGTATAAAATAAATGAAGTTGGTAATATGGAACAGCCTAAAAGGAAAATCAATACTAGACCATTTACAAGACACCTGCCACTCTTTCTGTATTTAAGATTCCTTGTGTTGAAAAAAGGCATACATCTCAAATTTATTTTTGTAACCAGCTGAATAATTTTGTATTTTTCATGCATAATGTGGCCGCAGCAGTCTGCCACCATTTGATGGTTTGAAACTGTCTTTTTACAGAAAGGAGAAGCCCAGCGACCCATTCATCGATCACTGTCTGTTCCTGCGATGAGCAAAGAGGGAAGCATAAAGAACTTGGATTCGTTCAGTGGCAAATTTCGCGTGGTTCCAGCTACACCACGGGTAACCCCTGTCACGGGAATGGCAACTATGCCTACTAGGGGTGATACTGGTAAATATGTTCTCATATTGATACTATTTCTATCTATTGCATACCTTCCCCTTTTCCGGCCCCCTTTCCCTCTTTCAAGAGATGAAAATGAAAGAGTGAAAAGGGAACAGGGATGTGAAGAATTTGATCTAGATAATTTCTAGCATTGTGTTAACTTGCCTTTTAATCTTTATTTCTTGTGGAAAAATAATTAATTGAACTGGTTAAGAGGGGCCTTGATCAACTGGGTTGGTATTATCATATTGAGCTTGCAAGGAATTGCCCACTGATAAATGAATGCTACCTATGAAATTTTAATCTGAATGCTACATATGAAATTTTAATCTGTATGATGTGGAGCTTTATGCTGAAGTATATACATGCTGGAATTAACAATTTAGTTAGTATAGATTAGAATGTGGTTGTCTACTTAGTTTTTGCCTGCAGCTTTCTTTTTATTTTGTTACTTGTGATAACCAACCTTTGCCTTATCTTAGCCTTGTGGTTCAGATGAGAACAATGATGGTGGTGAAGACATCCCTGAAGAAGAGGCTGTATGCAGGATCTGCTTGGTTGAACTGGGGGAAGGGGGTGACACCCTCAAGATGGAATGCAGTTGCAAAGGGGAACTTGCATTAGCACATGAAGAATGTGCCATAAAATGGTTTAGCATTAAAGGTAACAAAACATGTGATGTGTGCAAGCAAGATGTTAAGAATCTTCCAGTTACCCTTTTACGAGTTCAAAATACTCAGGCCCTCAATTCTCGAGGAAGCGCTGCTCGCAATGCATTGGGACCTGTTCAGTATAGGTAACTGGAGCTATTCTCATCTGCATTCTGTGTTTTTAAATGCCTTCTGTGTTTTCTTTTTCCTTTTCCTTTCTATAAAATCTCCATCTTATATAGGAGAGCAGAAAATAAATGTTAATGATCTATGTTACTATTGCAGTTGGTCTATAATTCTATCTCTCCAACTGTATCGGAGTATTTTAATTCCAGTAGTTACTAGAAGCTATCTAAACGCTGATTTGCCCTTTTCTTCCCTTTGTTTTGGGCTTACAGTTCATTTTGTAATAAAAGATGACAATGTCCCGTGATTCAACTTAGTGCATATTCAATTTCTCTTTTTTCTTTTTTTAAGATTTGGGATCATCCTGTTAGATTGTTTTAGCTTGCACAAAATTTGGCAGGGTCTGGCAGGACGTTCCTATTCTGGTGATTGTCAGCATGCTTGCTTACTTTTGTTTTCTTGAGCAACTTCTGGTAAGTCTGCAACTTATGAATTTTTCTGTTCAAGGTCACCAAAGATCTGAATTTGACATGTATGCAGATTAGCAAATTGGGTTCTGGTGCAATCGCCATTTCCCTCCCCTTTTCATGTATATTAGGCATTCTTGCATCCATGACGTCAACAACAATGGGTGAGTATCCTCTACTTAGTTGAAATGCTTTTGTAATCAGATATCACATATCTAACCAGTTCTGCTGAAATTTGGGCTTAGTTAGGAGACGCCATGTGTGGGTATATGCTACTGTTCAATTTGGATTAGTAGTCCTATCTGCTCATCTTTTCTACAAGTTGGTAAGTATTATTAACTGTTTAGATTAGACTCAACTACTTATGTTAATTCGATTGGGTGCTTCAGTTTTGTCTTATGGAAGGGTAGAGTGTCACAGTTTCCTGATAACTTACCCTGAAGAATTGTTCACTAGTTGTGATTGGACAACTTATCGAATAATTGCATATTGTGCACACTGATGTTTGCAATTTCTCCTTGCATTCTTCAGTTACATCTGCAAGCCGTCTTATCTGTTATACTTGCATCATTCACTGGGTTTGGGGTTACAATGTGTGGAAGTTCTGCCATAGCTGAGATACTTAGCTGGAGGAGAAGATGGCTTACCATATCACAAGAACGACGTGCTTCTCGAAATGTGACAAGTTCAGATCAACCACTTGCAACTATTCCTCAACCTGTTAGCGATTCTACTCACCAAGAAACTGAAACTGCAGGTTCTGAAACTGTGCGTGGTAATTGAATCTGCATCGTTATGCATTAATGGAGCAGTCTGCAGATCGCAAAAAATAGATGTTTTCTTTTTCCTGTATGGGGTGGTTTTAGTAGTTAAATGGCTGTTTCCAGTTATATGTCTGTAGACTCGTATTATTTAGTATATGTAATATAAAATTTTCTGGTTTAATAGCGGGCAGTTAGTTCCTCAGGTGAATTTACAGGGGAAACATCGATGGCACACCAGTATCTTGAATGGTGACATCTTCTGCAAGTGTTTTTTGATTGCTACAATCGCGTTTTATGATAATGTAGGATGGAATTTACGGTACAAGTCATCCTTTTGGGACATTAGTTTTGAAGCTCAAGGAAGTTAACAAGAACCTCATTTCAGATTTAAGTCTGATGATCAAACTGTACATAAAAACAAGAAAACTGAACCGTCAATTCACTTTCGGTCCAAATCCCATATAATGGGAGCAAGGCATGTCCAAAAATTATATAACGCGAGCAAGGCATGACACAGCCAACGGAAATATGAGTTCCATCTGGTTATTACCTATAGCTATGACTTTTTCACCATAATAGCTCAGGGACATCCCACCAGAAACTACATAGCGATGGAACATTGCCTACAACATCAAATTACTACTCAAACGCACCTCAAAAAACTACAAGTCCGGAAGAGGCAACTTGCAATTATTTCTGTCAGTAATTAAATATGTGTATACATTCTAGCAATAACTGTTTTGTACTTACAAAAGTGGGTTCAGGCCCTTTTAAGCTCCCGGTGCCATCAATGGCTTTTCATCCCTCAATATACAATGGAACCACCTTTTTAAGCTACCTGCTAATAAACAGTTAAGGCTCTCTTGGTCCCACTTCTGAGAAAAAACTAGGTGAAAGATGAACAACCATACTACCAAATTGAAATATAAAACCATAAAAAAAGAGTAGGCTTGCCCTCACTTCTGATGACATTCCTTAAATTAAGTATTCATAGTTTTGGCATTGCCAATCTTGCTGGTTAATAGTGTCTTATCCTTCAAACTGTTACTTAAACAGGTTTCAGAGTTGCCTGACTGTTCTGCTGCTCCAGGTCTCATCCAGATTTTTATGTGGCCCTCTCTGCACACTGTAAGAACAGATTCCTGGGTAAATACCAAGCCAGAAAGGGGTTCTGTGTGAACACGATGAGCAACTAGTGGAGAAAGCTTGGGAACATCTCTCATGCTTGGTGCAGGTTGCAGAGTGCCAACAGGGACAACATTGTCCCAGTGAGAAGAGTGACTTCCAGCGTTGAAAGTGGGAGATCCACCAGGAGGGCATCGGCGTAATGGCACAACAAGTTCATCCATTTCCAGGTCCCACAGAAGGAATTGTGTATCCTGTTCACAAACACATCAAGTTTAATACTGATCGTTGAGGCTTTAAAAGGGCAGGATTAAAAGAACTACAAGACTGAGAGCAAACAGGTTACGAGATAAGATTTGCCTAGTTGACCTTATTCCAACTCCAACCACTTTACTCCTTTCCACTTACAGGCAATAATATAGATCTTCTTATCCTACCATGTAGTGGCCCCATGCCCATGCTATTACATGTTCAATTATGTCCAATCTCTGATCGCTAAAGTCTCTGACGCTTGCAAAATATCATAAAAATGCTAAGATGCTTTCTACTGTAATGTTAATAATTAAGGCACAGTTCTCCCACAGAAAAAATTACCCATGTAATTCCTGGCTAACATTTTAATCTGCCACAAAATCCAGAATTGCAGAGTCCAACCTCGATGGCAAGTTAAGAATTCAGCAGTAATATTTATCACCCAAATTTAGTACCTGACCAACAGAACCAAACCGATACATGACACTCTCGCCTGTGCCATCTGAGTTTGGTGACGACCAATAAGAATCAAATGCCACTCCACTGACCTGCCAGCACCATCATATAGCAACTAAGCAAAGTGCCAAATTAATGTCTGACAAACAATCAATTATTCCATTGTTTAATGAGAATCTTACCCACGAGTTATGCCCCTCACCCCATGCCACAACCTTCCGATCTTCCATACTCCACACTTGAACTAAATCATCTTCACCTCCAGCCAAAATGTACTTCCCGTCCATGCTGACAGAAAAAAATTGCATACAAATTTCAATAAGGGAATGGCAAAACTAGGGGAGAAGTTAAAACAAGAAGAACAAATTAATATAATCTAGGTCATCCTCCAAAATGCAACAAGCTTGGACCATAATTTCTAACGTAGTACCAGAAGCAAGTTTCTATCAATGACATGACTTGAAAATCAGTTCAGTCATTCACCTCCAAGCACAACATAGGAGAGCACCGTAATAACTTTTACCACCACAGATAAGTTGCTCTTTTGAATAGTCAAAAACTCGTAAATACCCTGTGCTCAGTGAAACTTGGGCCAATAAGGTTCTCAACAAATTTAGAGAAAATAGATGTGAAAGGTTGACTGCAAGTGAAGAAGATGAAGGTTTTACCATCTCTTCCAACAGTAGCTAAGTAGGTCCCATCAGTTGAGAATGCAATGCTATTAATTGAACCTAGGCAAACATGCCATCTGGCAATTGGGTTACTCTGCATATAGTTTTTAACAAATAACACGTCGAATGATAATCAGCAAATTTTGTTTAGATATTCTTCTGATACTAAGGGAATACTACACAAGCAATTCTTATGATAATGTATTTATGAGGTTAAAAGGGGATAAATTTAAAAAAAAATCATACAAATGGCGCTCTCCTAATAAAGCCATACAGAAAGCACCAAAGCCTTGTCATTGATGTAGATAATGGCAGATATATTGATTCATGAAATTAGCATCTCTCCTAAACTAGAATATAGATAGCATGACAATCTTGTGTAGAATATAACCAAGATATAACATCAAGGACAAGGAGGATCTAAGAAAGTTTGACTAAAATAGACTCAAATATATATATAGGGAGAGAGAGACAGAAGTTGGCCAGAAACTAATGAATACAGAGCCACAAGGGAAGGACCAGTTTAAAAGAGCAGAAATTAAATATCTAAGCATTCTGTTCAGAAACGTCACTTCAAATAGTTTGATCAAGAAACTGATCCTCAAAAATAGAGGCACCTCAGAAAGACACAGATCATGATCATCTTTGGGCTGCCACATCAGGGCAAGCTACTTTTATTGCATATGAGCATTTATATATCCTTGGAATTTTGCTTCAATATCCCTTGGCAACAATCAATTTAAAGAATTTCTTGCAGTCACAAAAGTAATGTAAAAGTATCTAAATAAGTGGTAGTCTAGATGCTACATAGTTAAATGTACATGTATAAGAAGATTGTTACTTCTGTGGATTTAAAATACCAATTGCTGAATTCTATGTTTGAAACAAGAAACATTTAACTAATAGGAACAAAAAAAATGAAGATTTCAACTACTACAAGAATCAAGTGTTTACCTTATTATGACGAGCATGTGAAACAGAGAATTGAGTTGGATCTTTTATAACAGGAAATGAAGAATCACCTGCTGCGTCCTTGTTCTAGAGGAAGAATACATGAACTAATCAGATAGACTAAATATGACAAGCAGAAACATGAAATGAAAAGAATTTGCAACGAACAATCATTCCCATCAAGCTTGCCTTTTCGTACACATACAAATTCCCATCAGCATGAGCAACAACAAAAGAGCCATCACTCCCAGGTACCCATGCAACACTAGTGCAACGACTGTTACAAAAGCAGCATTAATGTAACCACTTTTCGAATAAATGATTTCTAGATCACAAAATTTAATCCAACCACTAGTTGTTACAGAATTCATAAATGACTGCAGTATGTTTAACAAACTTGCTATGAGTTATTAAGTTGACTTTGCCCCTAAAACTCCCAAACTGATGAAAAAGGAAAGGGAGAAAACGCATAACAGTACTCTGGCTTTTGTAGAATTTTATAGCCAAAGATGTAATGTTTTATGTGCATATAGAAAATGGGTGGTTAGTTTTTTAAACACAATGAATAACTGAAAATTATAGGCTCTAGGATGCATATCACTGGCAGTAAACAGAGGTTTAAAAGAACCATGCTGAAGAAGCTAGTTAAGGTTGTCAGAGAACCAAATGAAGAAGTGAAAGATCTGAAAAATCCCAGGAAAAGATACAAAAGACAACTATTAAACAAAAAGATTTTTGTGCCCCATTTTATTGCCTACCCATCCTTGAATATGCTGTCAGAAACTTCAGAATGTTAAAGCAATTACAGATCACGCTTAAAAGATGAGGGGACTGATAAATGTGATCAACACATTTATCCCAATAAGTTGGCACGATATTTAGTTACTTTCCACTGAAGAGCTCAGATTAGTTTTCTTATACCTTTCTCTTTGATGCCACAAAAATATATAGGCCTTTTCTTGTCTTCTAGATGAACAATAGAGGTCCACAGATTGATTTCTCAATGCCTAAATGAGATCCGTAGACACATTTGTAGATGCGCCAAATGCACATATCCTACTTTAATATTAATTATACTTACTCTCTACGAAGAACCACTAAGAGTAAGCACTTCTTTCCATATGGTTTAAGCAGTAGGGGTTCAGCGAAATATTATTTACAGTATACACTAGGTACTTTCTCTAAAGTACGTTAAATCATCAAACTAGTTTTATACATCAGTACATAAACACCTACTACATTAAATGACTAGATCATCACTTTAAAGAAGAGAAATCATATAAATATTAGCAGAATGGATTGCAGGAAAATACAAGGAAGCTACAAGAGCAAGGTAATTCTTGCCTGTTATTAACAGAACCATCCTTATTATAGTGCTGGGCTCCTACAAGCTTCTTTCCAACATCCTGTAATTGTTGTCTCAATGACACTGAGTATACTATAATCGCAAAAAGATGACCAATAACATCAGAAAGTCTACTTCCTGTGGAAAAGTTACAGAAATTCAAACTTTTGAAGTACTCACCGTCACCCGAGCTTAACCCGATAATCAAATCATGTCCATCCTTGGAGTCTTCATCGAAGGCATGACACACAGGATTTGAATTACTAAAATGGATAGATTTTATTGGGTCCTGTGCAGAACAATAAAGGTCTCAAGTAGCGGCCGATTGTTTCTAGCTCATAAACAAAAATGAGATATTTACTAAAAATACCTTATCATGAGAGTTTAGATCACTTATAAATATCACATCACCAACATTGAAGATCAAGTAAGTCCCCTTTCCATCAAAGTTTGTATTTATTAATGAATTATTTGAACTTGAAGCTCCAAGTGATCCAATTCTACTAGTTCCACTGACACTTTTACTTCCACCATTCCCTCCAACAAAGCTAAGCGCCCGATTTCCATTGCCAGTGCCCAGCAACCGAGCTGCAGCTGACCTTACTCCACTGGTAGCACTGAAACTTGAAGCCGGAGCAGTAGGAGTTGTAGGGGCTGGTTTGTCCTTGAGATTAGCTATAGTTACCTGAAATCAAATTTTGCCACACATTTGGTATCAGAAACACATATATAAACCGATAAATTCAATAGACCTACATTTGGATTCAAATTTCTACTAGCAATCACTTTAAAACTCAATTTCTATCGTTTACATTATGGGGATACTGAAACTGAAGAAAAAAGATAAAAGCCGTAAATGGCACCCACCAATTTGCAGACCCTGTCTATTAATAAAGCTCTAACAAACTAATGAACTAACAATGTATGATTGGCATTAACAAGGAAAAAACTAGACCTTCCAAAGAAATTAAAAAAAAAAGAGTCCTTCACAAAGTTCTCGCTAAGAACAAGAGAGAAGAGGCGATAAAAAAGATAAAACGACATTTCAACATATGGGCACTGACCTAAACGCCAAAAATCACAAGCCGGTCCAGTAAAACAAGAAAAGAAGAAAACTTGAAGAAATGGGTAGTAGTAAATCAATCGTAGAGAATGAATGAAGCACCTGAGTGACGGTTTTGCCGTGAGGGTAGTGAAGAAGACCAGAAGGATGAGTCTTCTCGTAGTGAAGCTTATACCTTCCCTGCGGAGTTTTAAAATAGGTCTTGAGTCCCGGCGATTGGGTGGTCGCCAACGAAGACGAAGGTGAAATCATGCCGTTAGTTGTGTTGATCATGGTGAAAGTAATTTCTTCCTACAATACACATCTGATCATGACACTTGGGAACTCTCCTCCTGAAAAGTTCTTCTCTATATAGAATCAATATGTGGGTGCATATGTATGCATGTGTAGGAAAGGTAAGCTTTTGGTTCTCTTTTGCTTTGCCTCTCTTTTACTTGTGATGATCTTCTTCTTCTTCAATGGAGGTTTTAGAAAACAGATCCTCTAGTTTGCGGCTATCTAAAAACGACAACGTCTGTGTGTGTTTTTAACTTAGGGAGAGTTTGACTTTGGGAAGGAACAGGTCAAGATAATTGACGGTCGAGATCGGGAAGCTTATGATTGAGGCAGTGGATGTGGGGTTAGGACGGTGATGGGCCGACATTTGTTGTCTCTGATTATAATAAATAAGTTCGTGTTGAGGAATTATAACGTGCACCCAGGTGTATTTTAAACAGATCAGGTGTGGATCCAGAGAGCATATGCATTCCATTACAGGATATTCTGAGCTGCGCAGTGGGCTCTCTGCTTTATGTATCTAAGAAGGATACCATGTTGGGCTCTTGATGGCCCCATACCCATACAGAATAAAAATGAAAATTTCA
>JANZLK020000360.1:0-10596 GCA_026937615.2 Erythroxylum glaucum
ACTCAACAGTCAACACACACCCAAAAAATTTTGTTAACCGTCGGGTTCGGGTCACTCAGGTCTTCACTTGGGTATTCAGGCTGGGGCTCCAGGTGGTGGGGTCGTTGTCAGAGGGTTTGTGGGCCGGCGGTGATGTGATAGAGGGAGGCGGCAGCGTATTTAGGCGGCATGGACGAAGCGAGGGAGGCGAGCCGCGAGACCAGGGAACGCGATTCCACTTCAAAAGAGAAGAGGAAGACTCGAGGAGACCAGAGTCCAGACCAGGGAGGGGCGGCGACGCGACGTGAGAGAGACAAACGACAAGAAGCAGACGGCGGAGGGAGCGCTACAGACGGACAGACGACAGAGAGAAGATAGAAGAGAGTGAGGCAGTAGGACGAAGGTCGGGGGGGGGGGTAGAATTTCAGGGTTAAAGTTTTTTATTTGCAAATTGGTCCCTGGAAATTTTAGATTTAACAAAATTACTCGAAATTTTTCGATATCTGCGATACCGGCCGGTACCGACCGAAAACGTCGAGTGCTGATTGGAATTTGACACCGGTACCTTTTGTACCCGTACCCGTACCGGTTTTCAGCCGGTATGGTACGAAATCCATATCATTGTTTTCAAGCACTAAAGTACAAAAAAAACACTTGCAAAGTCTATATGTATTTTATTTCTGCACTACCAATAGCAATACTAAATCACTCATTACAACAACATTTCAATTTCCTCAAACAGAATAATTTGACATATAAAGTTCAAACAACATTCACATTTGAAGAGAGATGAAGCCTAACTTAAAAACTAGAATGATATTCAACCTTCAAATGTTAAAGAGTGAGGCTATGGAGGATGAGTGAAGATAAAAAACAAAGAGGACCTATTAGCAAAATGAGCATCCGACAACAAACTGTCGACATAAGAAGGAGGGACAACTCTTTAGGAAAAAACTGAGTTGTAACCCATCGACAAAGGACCCATTGGTAGACAACACAGGGAAATTGGAAGAGAGACTCATGTGTTGGCTAGCATGTCTAAAATCTAAGCTACAATCAATCTTTGTTTATCTTTGATCTCTTATAAAAATATATTTTATAAACCACTTAACTGGTCTATAGGTTGGAAACTTATAATGCAGCTTCCTTAAGACTTATCACTAAAATATTCTACAAGCCTAAGAGTCATAACGAGAAGAGTCTTTCTCAATTCATATGGTTTAACAATGCCATATACCTTGGGTTTCTATTATCCTTGTGCACCCTTAGGCCAAAGGTTGCCTGGATGGTGTTAAAGTCATGAGTGTTATTAATTGTAATTACATTATTATTGATACAATTGAGTAAGGAGATCCTTCTATATTCTATGACTAACTCTTTAACTAGTGACCTTGTTCGTCTTTCTTCAACTCTTTCAATAGAAATCTCCCTTATAATATTAAACGTACTCTTTCCAATAAAATAGAAAATCTGGTATCATCTCCAAGAGGAAATTCGTATTTATGATACTTCTTTACCCTTGTTAAGTCCGTACAGTATTATATTATGGCAATCATTCTTAGACCAGAAGTATCATAATCATCCTTACTAAAAATCAACTAAAGGTAAAAGGGATCATTCAAATTCTTGTTTAGGACAATGTGACTTAAATGCAACAACAATAGAATAATATGTCAAATTAGAGATTTTAAAAGACTCATCTCTCTTTGGAGAGAATAGAATCATAATAATCTCCATGTTAGAGCTATTCGACTTGTTCTTACTCTCCATGGAAGAAAAGGAATCCAAACCATTTCCAAGATATCTCTTCTTGACACTGGCTAGATAGCTTACCAAAATGCACTGATTGATATTTTGTTAACAACTCTTAAAAATGGAAGTGTCATCCTCACTATAGCTCCTGATTTCAATATCAGGTTGGATGATCCCACCTTATCTGAAAGACTTCAATTCTAAATCTAGACCATTGAAGTAAAATAATACAATAATCATGGCTACTTTGCATCACTAAATGATATATCGTTTACAGAACTATGCTATAGATCTTAACTTTCCAAATTTAACTTCGATTCTCTATATATGGTAGCAAATAGAGCTCATGATTAGATTACCATCATCTAAATTCTAAAATAGTTATCACCAATATAATTTGAATATTTGACGCCAATAGAATGGATCACTAACTTTTAGAAGTTATTCCATACTCATTATAGGCATTCTTTCCACACAACTGCTCCTTTTACTCTCAGTACACTAAGTGATGGATCTTTTAAATCCATCTACACTAGGCCCAATGAAGACCAACCTGGGTCCTTTGGCATATTTATATTCATTTTAATGCTTCAATCGATGTTATCACATAAGAAGGAAAACGTGTACGCTCAATTCATTATGTTAAACCTAATAGACAACTTGTATACCTTAGCCATCATTAAGGAAATTTCACATGCACTGTAGATCCATCCATGTGTAAACCAGATTGTGAAATATGTCTATCACTAAACTAGGATGACATAATGCCAATGTTCAAAAATGAGGGAAAAACTTCCAAACAAAGGAAGGCAACAACCTAAAGAAATCCATCATTGTCAATCTTCCAAAGAACTTCATCCTAGGCATGATGATCATGATCTAGATTCAAGACCTTAGGTTGAGCTTAAAAACCCATGACCCATACTCAAGACTCTTCATGAGATACTCAAAACTATTAGAAAGGAATATCTATTCCTTAAAGAAGCAATTCCCAATAGGCCTCAACCTATTATTTCTCTTATTCCTATTACTACTTCAGCACGAATTCCTTGTATGATGATGAGACCATATAAGGATGAATTTTCTTTTCCTGGAGAGATGCATAAATGATACAAATAAGGTTATCACAAACCCTTATATTAATTCTACAAGAATCACCTCTCATGATCCCCTTGCATCCAATTATACAAATGAAGTACTCAATCGACACATAAATAATGTTGTGGCCTATAACAAAGTTCTTCACCAAATTGATACCAAGCTTGATGGGCTTAACCAACAAACTCAAGCTACTCAAAAATAGGTAGAAGCAGTCTCAAGATCTAAAAGCTATACTCAATTTTGAAAGATCAGATGACAGATCTTGATTCTAATATCATAAGATATATTTTAAAGACATTCATTTCAGGAATAAAAATTGAAAGACAGTTTTCTCACAGATATTGCCAATTTAAGGCAAACTTTGCTGACAAACGTAAATAGGCCAACATCTAATCACTTAGATAACATTACAAGACAAGATGACTTGGATGGTTTTAAAGCGGAATCTTGTTCTAACTCTCATGTTGTTAAGCATGTTCTTGTGGTCAAATCTGAACTGTCAGTCTGGAAATTTACAGTGTCTACACTTGTATCTACCTCAGAAATTGGAAAGTCACAGTCAAACTAATTGTCCATGGAGGTCACAAACATGAGAAAGGTCCTTGCCACCGAAAGAACAAGGCTGCCATTAACGAAAAGTGGGGTTCATTATTGTCCCTAATCCGTAATCAATAAGAAGTGGGGTCAAACTTAGCTAAACCAGCTGGTTCATGCCCATATTCTCTCTCGCCTCGTAGTGCCGGTGGAACAAAAGATCTATTTGTCTCTCCCATACCCAAAGAACCCTTCTTTAGCATCTTTTCTTCAAGCTTTTTGCTCTGTTTCTATAGATTCATAACGAAGAAAAGACCCATCTGGGAAACTCTTGTCAAGATAGCATTTTGAGATCTTCCCACTTGGCTTTGCTTATTGGTATATGTGTTTCCTCTGGATTCGTTAGACCCCATTTAAAAGATTTTGGCTTTTCTTCGTTTCATTTGGCCGTTGTACAGTTTTGTCTTTGTTTCTTTTGGATTGTGCTGAATCTGTGTTCAAAATCTGTTTCTTTTGTTGCATAATTGCTTTGAATTATCTGTCGGTGGCTGCATATAACTTGTCATTTTTCTTTTCGTTTGCTTGTTCGTTGAGAGTATGTTGGAAATGTAGAAAAATGGAAAACTCAGCTCTTAAGTTTACCATTTTAATGAACTTTTGTTAAGGTGAAGCTATTCTAACTCTGTAATGTTCAGCGGTCACCAGATTGGGACTTAACCAAACGAGCTAAGTCAGCACTTTCACCTCCTCTGTCACATTTTTTCGATTCTTACCCTTGTTTTCCATCTCCCTTGGGGAGTTCAGTTTGTGTTTATCACGATCGTAGCTCTCTTTTTTTTCTTATCCTTTTTCTTGATTTTTCATTGACACTGCCCATGAGGTTCTCTAGCTCTGTTTTTAGAACAGTTTTGTTTAACTATATTCAGTTTTCCTTTCTTTATTCGTATGTTAAAATGGTATTGACTGGTTTCAGAATTGGTCCCTCGATTTGTTTCAGGAACAGGTTGAACTGAATTGGTCACTAGAAAATGGGTAAGAAAGGAAAATGGTTTTCTAACATCAAGAAGGCCCTCAGCCCAGATACCAAAGAGAAAAAGGATAAGGTAACTGAAACCATTTCCCTACAAACTTTGATGTAACTTTTCAGTTTGTACTAATAACAAAAATATTTTACAGAAATCAAATCAACCGAAGGACAAATCCTTTCCCGAGCTGCAGCAGCTGGATTCCAATTCCGCTTCTTTGGGGACTGTGACAGTACCATCTCCCCCTTCTCAATCAGAGGAAGTGACATTAATTGAAAGCACAAGTGAAGAGCACAAAGATCCTTACTCTGCTCCTATTGCAACACCTGTAGCAGCTGAGCCTGCTTTTACTCCTGTCCAGCCAACCGTGGAGATTGTGCAAGTTGCTAAAGTTAATAGGTTTGCTGGCAAACTCAGTGAACAAGCAGCTGCAATAATGATTCAAACAACATTCAGAGGATACTTGGTAGGTTATGCTGTACCGTGACCAAGTGATGAGAACCAGTATATGTTGTTTCCAAATGCCCTTTGCTTTGTTGCATACACTTTTCAATTTACAAATGCCACATTCCAATTAGCTATTCAAGTTATTTGCTGTTATACTTGTCTTGGAACTTTCACTATTAACTGGGCTAAGAGAAGCCATATTTTTAGAAGATTTTATTCTTGTTTCCCGTTAGTTGTGTAAGTAAGAGTATGGGAAGCTTATAGTTTCTTGATATGAACATTGTTGTTTTCTTGTGAAAGATGGTTGATGTCTATTTCTTCTATTGCAAACTATACTATTAACCATGACAAAAAACATTATAAGCTAGTCTTCATTAATTCTGATTTCTCTTCTGATTTCTCTTTTCAGGCAAGAAGGACATTGCATGCTTTGAGAGGGTTGGTCAGGCTTAAGTCGCTAATGGAAGGACCAACTGTCAAACGACAAGCTGTACATACCCTTCGGTGCATGCAAACTTTATCCCGAGTTCAGTCTCAAATTCAAACTAGGAGAATCAGAATGTCAGAAGAGAACCAGGCCCTTCAAAGACAACTCCTACAGAAGCATGCAAAAGAGCTGGAGAATTTGCGGGTTTGCCTTTCTAGCCTTTATACTAATATGTGAATTTCTCATGTTGCTTTGTCTTAGATTCACAGTATCAGAATTTCAATATTCATACTATGTCATTTTAAAATATCAAGTCTCTAATATCTTTCCTACTTCAGGATTTTTGGTGGCAGTTCAACTAATTTAGTTTCGAGTTATATTTTCAACATAAACTTAAAGTGATATTGTGAAGATATTCCCCAAAAAGGCGTCAAAACTTAACATCCAAATGATTGTATAATTATGTTTCTTACAAAGATGGAAAAATTATAGGATCAGCAACTATATTTCCTCATGTTCTACGTGCTATTTCTGGCGGCTTCTAGTCATGTTCCCTAAGCTTATGACTATTTCGTTGTTGTGATAGATGAAAGAGGAATGGGATGATAGCTTACAATCAAAGGAACAAGTTGAAGCTAGCCTGCTTAGCAAGTATGAGGCTGCAATGAGAAGGGAAAGATCGCTGGCTTATGCATTCTCTCATCAGGTGACTGAATTTTTCAATTTAGCGAATTATGCTATGAGGAATCAAGGTCGTGATGGGATAATTTTGGTTGTTTTATTCGCTACACGCAATATTGGACTCATTTGCTTGTTCAAGTTTAAAGGCCATGGTTCAAGAGAACTTCTGATTTAGTAGTTTCATACTGAAATACTGCAATGCAATCAATATTTTTGTACCCCGAGTGAAGATATGGTCACTGGAAGGGAAAAAACTCATCCTTCAAGACAAGTTCCTTCAGATTTTGTGGAGTTCCTTATGATTTCTGTGTCTAACCTTGCTTGGATTTCCCTTGTAGAAAACCGGGAAAAATCCCCCAAGATCTGCAAATCCGATGTTCATGAATCTAGGCAATCCTACCTGGGGTTGGAGCTGGTTGGAAAGATGGATGGCTGCTCATCCATGGGATAGCCGGAGCATGGCAGAGAAAGAATTTAATGACCACTCATCTGTAAAGAGTGCAAGTCGTAGCATTGGAGGGGAGATTACAAGGTCCTATGCACGCTACCAGCTGAATTTGGAGAAATTATCACCAGGCGAAAGTGAAAAGCCTAGCAAAACTGTGAGCCTACACTCTCCTTCAACTCCTCTCAAGCCAGCTTCTTCTGCAGTTGCTAGAAAACTGAAGTCAGCAAGCCCAAGGAGCAGCATTGGGGGTCAAGATGATGACTCCAGAAGCATGATCAGCATGCAATCTAGGAGACACAGCATTGCAGGGTCATCAGTGCAAGATGATGAGAGTATGGGGAGCTCTTCAACTGTTCCAAGCTACATGGTAGCCACCGAGTCTGTAAGAGCGAAATCCCGGATGCAAAGTCAACTGGGGCTAGATAAGAATGGTATACCAGACAAGGAAAAGGGATCAACGGGGCCAGCAAAGAAGCGGCTTTCTTATCCACCGTCACCGGCCAGACCAAGGCGGCATTCAGGTCCACCAAAGATTGAAAGCAACTTCGGAGCTCAAAACACAGTGGCCATTGGAGATGGCATCTAACCACTTGTTATCACGTGGTCTTCAACAATCCAAGAAAATGGAAAAATAAAAGGATCGCTTGGATTCTGAATCTTTTCTTTCCCCTGCCAAAAGGGTATTGTATTTATTCATTGCTTAGAACTGTTGGGGTGAAATTGGTTCCTTGATATTACTTATGATGGTTTTTGTTATCATTTTAAACTCTGACATCTCCATTGTTCATGTATTTGGAATCTTTAGATTTGTACTTTGAGAAATGACGTTGAAATTGACATTTCAGTTATGTTGCAACTGAAAAGATTATACCTTTGATATCTTTCGTAGTTGACTTTGTAATAATTGGTATTTCTTTTGGTATTAACACTCTTTTTAGATTTGTGATTAATGATAGAAGTTTAATACTCCTTGAGCCCCTTAACGTGCATCATTCCTTCTCAACTTAAGCCATTAGTTAATTTATAGTTGGTAATACAAAAGATTCCAAACACAATGTTTATTAAAGCTACACACAGTGTGTTTATAGTCATTTTAATTCCCAAATACTTGCTTTAAGATTTGTTTTTATTTTCTTTACATATCGTTAGCATAGGTGCCAAGTGTCGAAGGGCTTTATGTCGAGTGTGTTAGGTTGTTGTAGGAAGTTGAGTATCTCAGGGATGGATGGTGTGGAACAACACCGAGCTTGCATAAATGACAATTGAAAGATTGTTTAGGAAGTGGTTTTGTGAATATGTCAGACGGTTGATCTGAACTTGAGATATAAGTAACTTTTAGCTGCTGATTTTGAATCTTTTCTTTGACATAATGGAAATCGACGGCCACATGTTTCATGCGACTGTGAAGAGCTGGTTTATGACATAGATAGGTGACGGCTAAGTTGTCGCAGTAAAATGATTAGGGGCTGAGAAATAGTAATGCCAAGTTCTTGGAGGAGATTTTTGACCCGAGTTGTTTCATCAAGAGCACTTGCAATGGCTCTATATTTAGCTTCTATTGAGGAACGAGCAATTGTCCTTTGTTTCTTGAAAGACCAAGAAAAAGAATATAACCTGTAGTGGAACTTCGACCATTGAGATTTTCAGCCCAGTTAGCATCTGAGTACATGGATAATTGAAGATTGCTACTGAGAGTGAAACGAAGACCGTAGTGAGTGGTGAGCTTAAGGTAACGAAGTAGGTGTTTGACAACCTTCCATTGAGCTTGAGAAGGTGCATGCATAAATTGAGATAATTTGTTGACTTAGAATGAGATTTCCGGCTTGGTAAAAGATAAGTATTGCAACTTGCCAATCACTTTTCTGTATTCAATTGCATCATGTGAAGGGGTGCCATCATTGATCTACAAACTTTAAGTAGAGCTCATTGGAGTTGTTACACCTTTGCACTCATGCATATTTAGATCATGAAGAAGTTCTGAAACATATTTTGTTTGTGAGAGGACCAACCCTTGTTTATCACGGTGGACCTCAACACCAAGAAAATAAGATAATGGATCATGATCTTTAAGTGAAAATCGAGATGCTAGGGAAGAAATAACCTATGAGACTGCTGATGCATTATTACCAGTAAGGATGATGTCGTCAACATAGACAAGAAGATACACAATGCCTTGTGAATGTTTCCAAACAAAGAGAGACGAATTTGATTTTGATTTGACAAAGTCAATGAAAAGCAAACGAGATGTTAACTCATTGCCAAGCACGAGGTGCTTAGTTTAACCCATAGATGGCCTTACATAGGCCACAAACATGTGTGGGTTGAGTAGGATCTTCAAACCTAGGTGACTGCTTCATAAAGACTTCTTCTTCAAGTGTGCCTTGTAGAAAGGCATTGTTTACATCAAGTTGAGTCAACGACCAATTGTTCTGAACAGCAAGGGAGAGTACAACCCAGACTGTAGTGGGTTTGATGACTGGATTGAAGGTAGAATGATAATTGATGCCAGGGCGTTGGGTGAACCCTGTGACAACTAGACGAGCTTTAAACCGATCAACTGAGCCATCAGCTTTTGTTTTGATCCTATAAATCCACTTACAATCAACAATATTTTGGTTAGAACTTTGGGGAATTAATTCCCAGGTGTGATTTCAAATTAAGGCATCATATTCATCCTTCATTGCGGACCGCCATTTTGGATCTTTTTTTGCTTGTTTATATGTGGAAGGTGTGGTTAAAGGGATATGAGCAAGGTAATTGAATGGTTTTCCTGGACAAAATATTATTTTGGGATCGTGTGACGGGACGGTTGTTTGAGAGAGGTAATTGAAGAGGTGAAGGATTTGAGGGCAGTGGCGGATGTATAATTGGTGAGGTTGGAGTACATGGGGGTATTGTTGTGCGGCTGTGGTATGTAAGAGGAAAGGGGTGAATTTGAGATGGTGTTGGTTATGGAAATGGGTTTTGAGAAGAAGAAGAAGAAGCAGAATTAAGAGATTGCAAATTACTTGAAATGGTGGAGTTCCCTTGATTCTGATCGGAGGAGACGGACTAATGCAATTGGTGGTTGGTGGAAGTGTCATGAATGAAGAGAGGCGATAGTAGAGGAAAGACGACTGGTGATTCGATTGGGGGAGAGGGATTTTGGGGGCTGTATGTAGTAATTTCCCAAGTGGGAGAAGGGAAACCATGTTGAAGATGTGAAAATTTTGTTTTAAAAGGAAAAGCATGTTCAACAAATTTAACATCACGTGATATGTAAATTTTGGTGTTGATGGGTTCAAAACAGTAATGAGAATGATGGGTTTGAGAGAAGCCCAAATAAATACAAGGAGTGGACTTGGGTTTAAGTTTGTGGGTAGTATAGGGTTTAAGCCAAGGGTATCACAAACAACCAAAAGTTCTGAGGGAATGGTAATTGGGTTTAACACCAAATAGCTTTTCAAAAGGGGGCTGATATTTTAAAAGTGGTGTAGGTAATCGATTTATTAAATAGACAGCATGGTGAACAGTAAAAGACCAAAAAGATAAAGGTAAAGAGGCATCATGCATAAGAGTTTTGGTTGTTTCGATAATGTGTCGATGACGACGTTCGGCTGTGGCAACTTGCTATGGTATATAAGGAGGTGATATTAGGTGTTCTATTCCATTGGAATTGAGGTACGTGTCAAGGCTTTTATACTATCCTCCCCCATCAGTATAGAGAGACGAGATTTTGGTATTGAAAAAAAATTCCATTAACGGGTGAAATTTGGAAAAAATATCTTGAATCTTATTTTTTTTCGTAAGGGTATACAGCCAAGTGTATTTGGTGTACTGATGAACAAAAATGCAGTAAAAGCGTCTCTTGTCAACGGAAAGAACAGGTGATGGGCCCTATAAATCACTGAATTTTTTTTAAGTGGAGCATCACTAGTGAGAGACATTTTATCAAAAGGAAAACGGTGAATTTTATTTGTACAACAAGAATTACAATATGTAAACTTGTCTTTTGAAGAAACAGGTAAAGAAATTTTATTTAAAATAAATTTTAGAATTTGGGAGTGGGGAGTCCAAGTCGGTTGTGCCAGATATGATATGATACGATATGGAATTGTTGTAGTAATGGCATTGACAACTGGTTTGGAGTTGATGAAGTTGGGTCACTCATAGAGTCCGTCTCTATTATGACCGTATATCAACAGAGTCCGTGATTTCAAGTC
>JANZLK020000361.1:108736-122550 GCA_026937615.2 Erythroxylum glaucum
AATAAATTAGTTAGTGGAAATTAGAAAACTAATTTCTAAATCATTACATTATATTATGTATAAGTCCATTCTAATGTGGGCCACAAATAAGTATTGAGTTCTTATAACCCTCAATAGCCCAAAACACAAACAAAAAACCAGCCCATAAATGAATTTGGGCTTGGGAGACAACCCAGAAACGTGTTGGGCCATGGAAGACAGAGTGGCGCCAACGTCTTTTGGCGCGTGCACTACACGCGCCAGACGACTTTGGTTGATGCAACGTCAGGCGCGTGTCTTCCTCCTTCGCCTATGTCTCTTGTTTGGTTTTATTGTTTCTCTCTTTTCTTTACGTTGTGTTCTTCTTCCTCCTTGTGTTTTTTTTTCTTTTCTTTTCTCCATTCGAAAATTTATTCAAGCAACAATTAAAAAAAATCCAACATAACAAACACCCACTAACTTCCGAAAAAAAAAACATTTGTAGATATACCAAAAGATTAAAACGCATGTGTACGTGCTGCTTTCAACCAAATACAGCACATACCCACAATCAGAAAACTCATTTCATTCGGTGCTGTCTCGTAAACTTGAACCATCCATACGACATTGGTTATTTTAGGATTGATTATATATAACAGTGAAACGCAGAGAAAAAAAACAACACATGCCGTGACAAAGACAGAAAACACAGCATATCGTATACGGTAGAATTGATCTAACAAATCATGCAAAACCATATGCTCTGATACCAATGTAGGAATATATGAACAGATCATAACAAATCATAACCACACAGATTATGCATCTTCCAAGGATCGATTGTATATGCGTAGGATAAAACAAAAACACATACTTGGATTCTTGTTTGTAATTCCACCGGTTAAAGAATGCAGAGATCTCCTTTCCAAGATTTTGAAAGCACCAACGTCGAGAGAAAAAAACAAAATACACAAAGTAAGTTATCTATCTTCTATTTCAAACGTTGTCATAGCCGTGCTTTTTATATCATCTATGAATAACCACCATTAGTGGTTATTCTTGCAAGATGACGTTTAGATCCATCATGGGTGTAAAACGTCATCAGATACAAGGTCGAACAAAAAGACTGGAGAAGGAAATATGGGAGCTACGATCGACAATCTCCATGGAAGGGTCGAAACAAGGGGAAGGCAGTAATCTTTCTGGTCCTCCACTTAAACCAATCCGATGCCACCTGATAAGGAAGATAATAGCGGGTCCATTCGATCGGGTAGAATTGAGTTTCCCTCATTCAACGAAGACAATGTCAAATTATGGTTGTATCGATGTGAACAAATTTTCCAAATCGACCAGACTCCACAACCCATGAAAGTGAACGTCGCCATCTTGCACATGGATGAGCGTGCGCAGGAATGGTATAGATTATTCATCCGAAATCGACTGAAAACTGAAGTGGTATAGTGGATGGAGTTTATGAAGGCCCTTAAACAACGATTTGATGCTGAGATTTTTGATAACCCCATGGGTGATTTTAAGGAGTTGCAACAGAATGGGACGGTGTTGGAATATTGCGCACAGTTCGATCATCATTCTAACTGGTTGGCACTTTCGGAGAATTACTTAGTAGGGTTCTTTATGAAGGGCCTTAAACCAGAAATTGGGGTGGCAATAAAGCTACACAAACCGTAGTCATTGCATCAGGCGTACACATCAGCAAGGAAACAAGAAGCCATATTGATAGCAACAGGGATTTCGAGGATGAACTAAACGCAGTCCACTCGGGAAGTGGTCAGTGGGAAGGCGCCATCGCCACACTCTACATCTTTTCAATGGCAACCGAGTACTGAGGGGTTTATTACCCACGCCACCTTCAACCCTACACTCTCCAACCGGACGACCATACAAGGCGCCAAGAGCTGTCAGCAGCAGAGACTTCGATGAGAAATGAGCGAAGGACCTTTGTTTTTGGTGTGACGAGAAGTATACATTCAGACAAAAATGTAAGAAGAGGCAGCTCCAATTTTTGGTGGTATCTGAAGAAGCTGATCGGGAAAAAGAATTAAACAACCCCAAAGGGGAGAGCTAGGTTATCAGTGTGGAAGATGAAGAATGTCCTATAATATCCATGCAGGCGATGACTGGGTTTTCGGGTGAGACAAAGTTTAGACACATGCGTTTAATAGGGATTCATCAACGGAAACAAATCCATATACTCATCGACAATGGCAGTACCCACAACTTTGTCGATATTATGGTGGCTAGAAAAGGGACGTGTGAACTATGTGAGATCACGTCGATAACAATCATGGTGGGTGGGGGCTTGTAGTTGCAATGTACGCAATGTTGTAAGAATTTTGCATGGTCTATGTAGGGGGTACTGTTCTGCATGGACGCGTTAGTGATAGCTTTGGGAGGTTGCAACGTCGTTCTGGACGTTCAATGGCTTGTAGGGTTGGAAGACGTCTTATTCAATTTCTGAACTAGGACGATGAAATTTCGGTGGGAAGGGAAGGTTGTAACGCTAAAGGGAGGTCCGGATAATAAGTCTAGGGTTATTTCTAGTAAGGGACTCCAGAAAACACTACAGGGAGCTGGGAGTGGGCAGTTATTCATGCTTCAACTATCAACTCCAATCGAGTACCAATTCCATTAGATGAGACTGATGAAGGAACAAGGCAGCGTGTTTGACGAAATCAATGTAGTGCTAGCTAGTTATGCCGAAGTATTCCAGGAGCCGATTCAGTTACCTCCGAGTCGCCAGCATAACCATAAGATTATGCTAAAGGATGGGGTCGATGCGATGAACGTAAGACCTTATCGTTATTCGAGAGCACAGAAGGATATCATTGAGCAGGAAGTTAAGCAGCTCCTAAGGCAAGGGTTTATATGCCATAGCTACGGGTCGTATGCATCACCAATGGTTCTCGTCAAGAAGAAGGATAATTCATGGAGGATGTGCATCAACTACCGTGAGTTGAATCGATACACGGTGAAGGATAAATACCCGATACCTCTAATCGAAGAGCTACTAAACCAACTGCATGGAGCTAGTTGGTTCTCGAAGCTAGACTTACGCTCAGGTTACCATCAGATCCACATGTAACCTGAGGACATACCAAAGACAACCTTTAAAATGCATGAACGACATTACGAATTTCTGGTAATGCCTTCCAGTTTGAGAACGCACCTTCTACGTTCCAACAGCTGATGAATGAATTGTTTAAACCCTACCTTTGCTGCTTTATTGTGGCTTTTTTCGACAACATCTTGATATATAGTCCTTCGTTGGCATTGCATGTAGAACATCCATCGGTGGCACTTTAAACACTGTTGGACAATCATCTATTTTTAAGAGGGAACAAATGTATTTTTGGAGCTCGTCAAGTAGATTATTTTGGGTACACAATTTTGGAAGAAAGGGTAGCCACAGACTTAAGGAAGGTGGGAACAATTGAGGAGTGGTTGATACCTTAGTGTACAAAAGCGGGGGTTCTTGGGCATCACAGGTTACTATCGAAGATTCATTAAAGGCTATGGAGCCATTGCTAAACCCTTGACAGAATTGTTCACGAAGGAGAAGGTGGACAATTGGAGTTGGCAACAGGAGGAACAGAGAGCATTCGACACACTGAAGAAGGCGATCACAACTGCTTCGGTATTGGCACTGCCTAATTTTTCCAAAACCTTTATAATTGAAGCTGATGTGTGTGGTTAGGGAATTAGGGCAGTGTTGCAACAGGAGGGACATCCCATCGCTTATTTAAGCAAATCACTGGCACAAAGATATCAAGGGTTATCCATATACGAGAAGGAATTTTTGGCAGTCATAAGGGCCATTAAGCAATGGCACCATTACTTGACCCCTAAACTATTTATTGTTCGAACAGATCACCAAAGCCTGACGTACCTGCTGGAACAATGGTTGTCAACACCGTTTCAACAGTTGTGGCTACCGAAACTACCGGGGTACAATTTTGAGGTATAATATCACAGTGGGAAGGAGAACGCAGTAGCGAATTCTCTTTCGAGGATTACAAATATTGAAATGTTGATGATGTCTATGTCATAAGCATAGAGTGAATTGCTAGACAACATTAAGAAAAGTTGGTAGGAAGATGAAGTCCTTCGGGGATTAATTAAAAGGTTAGAAGCTGGCACTGCTAACCCTAACGTATACAAATGGAAGGAAGGCTTACTGAGGTGGAAGGGGCGTCTGGTGGTCAGAGCCAATTCAAACCTTCGCCAACAAATATAAGTATCAATCACGATGCTGCCATGGGGGGCCATGCAGGGGCAGTGGCGTCCACAAAAAAACTACAAGCAATGTTTTATTGGAAGGGTACGGATAGGGATGTGCGAATGTACATACAGAATTGCATGAATTGCCAGTGGAATAAGTATGACAATTTTGCATATCCAGGGCTACTTCAACCTATCAGAATACCTGAGGGAAATTGGAAGGAGGCAAGTATGGATTTTATTGAAGGGTTACCGCATTCGAGAGATAAATCGGTGATTTTGGTGGTAGTTGACAGGTTTACGAAATATGCCCATTTCATATCGGTGAAACACCCTTATTCTGCCTACGACATAGCTGAGTTATTTGTTAATAATGTGTTTAAGTTGCATGGGATGCCTGAGTCTATAATTAGTGATAGAGATCCTGTGTTTTTGAGCAAATTCTGGCAAGAGTTGTTGAGGTTACAAGGAGTTAAATTGAAGTATTCGATGGCTTACCACCCACAGTTGGATGGGCAGACTGAGATAGTGAATAAGATACTGGAGACTTATTTACGCTGCTTCTGTAGTGAATCACCTCAAAAGTGGGGAGAGTGGCTGCTTTAGCGGAATGGTGGTACAACACCACCTATCGAACCACCATCGACACTACTCCATTTGAAGTCTTATACGAGTATCCACTTCCAATGTATACACCATACATTGTGAGAGATTCTAAAGTAATGGAAGCTGAACGAGTTTTACAGAGTCGGGAGGCCATGCTTAACGTCACCAAATTCCATTTACAAAGGGCTCATAATCGCATGAAATAGTATGCGGATGCGAAGCGAACTGATAGGGAATTTTAGGTGGGCAATATGGTTCTATTGAAGCTACAACCCTACAAGCAATTTTCACTCCAACGACGAAGCAACCAAAAACTAGCACTATTGTATTACGGTCCTTACAGGATGATCCAAAGGATTGAGAGGGTAGCGTATAAATTGGAACTTTCAGCCCATGCAACAATACACTCAATTTTTCATGTGCCTCAGCTTAAAAAAACACATGAGGGCCAATCCCGTATTACTACAACGCTACCGGAGTTTTTGACGCCTAGAGAACGAGTGCCTGTAGCCATATTGGACAGACGTATCATCAAGAGGAACAACAGGGCGGTCACGCAATGATTGATCCAAAGGTTAGATGGGGAACACACTAACACTACCTGGGAGTACGTTTTTGATCTTCATAAGCGGTTTCCGGAGATTAACTTGATTGACAAAGATGTTAAAGAGAAGGGGATTGTTACAACAAATTCGGAAGGTGAAAACATTTGAACGTGGGACGAAGCAGTACTGGAGTCAGCAAGGCATCACGCAGTGTTTAACAATAAAAGTAGGGGAACATATCATGTATGTGGATATGGGGGATAATTTTGTGGATAATTTTTAAAGACAATATATCTCGTAGATTTCATAGCATTGTACGTTATGTATGGAATCACGAACAATGTTATTCTCTTAAGACGTCTCTTTCTGTAATTCTTCTTGTCTATCTTTCTTACAACAATTTCTGTGTTCGAATATTCGTAAACATGTTTCTGTCGACGATACAATTTTTAGTAACACAAACACAGCAAGTCCAGAGTTCTCGCTTGGTCCCTGTCCCTGGCACCCCTCCCAGACCACGAAGACAGGATAAACTCAACGGTCGTTGACAGAAGACACATCAACGAGGCAATAAACTATGTTTTTGATCTTCTTTATCGCAAGTAGCTTGTATTCCTACTCCTAAGTGCGATTTCTTCAGACTTGCACATCCTGGATTTACTTGAGAAGGTGATTAAGATTGCAACATTGGGTTCCAAGGCCAGGTTTCGATGTCCCTTCAAATTTTGTTCCTCTCCACATAATTCATTCTATATTTGACTGCTGAATCTCGGGTAACTAAAACAATATTGTGCATATACTTCGCCTTCAACTTCTTGGTGCTGAAGTCTTCAGTGTCCATAGGATTCATGTGGGATAGTGTCCTATAATTCTGCCGTGCATATGCTAGAGTCGTTTCCAGGATTAGAGACTAAGCAGAATATTCCTGCTAAGTTGTAATTGAATTGAAATTCAGGATTCAAAGGCAAGTGGATATTGAAGAAGTTTCTATGGATTATCTTATATCCTTCTTTCTAAATAAGATGGTTGAATTTGATGGCTGCCATATTCTTCTTTATGCTGTTCTTCGTGGCTGCAGCATATAGGAAATATGTGTCAACTTTAGTTCATTTCTTGAGGAAGATGCATAAATTCTGAGAGAGACAAACTTAATGGGATAAAGTCTCTGCACAAGGATTGTGGCTAACTCAGCCAAGACAGTAGTTTGTAACAACAGACTCTGTATAATGCTTCTCCTTCACCCAAAAACATACCGTATTCCAAAGTTTGATTATAATCTACATAAGTTATCCAAAAAACGAGGATGGTAAACGTCAAAAACAGTTGGTAAGGCATTGATGTACGGTTGCTATACTCGCATTAGTTGGCATTGTCTTCAATCTTGCTGTCTTTTATCTTTGTTGTTGTTGTGGTTTAGCAAGGTCTTTGAATCTTTACCATCATTGATGGAAGTACAGTCACTGGAGTCCTCATTAACTGGTTTACCCTGCGAGAAAGGAGGTGTCAAGTCTTGAAGCTTTTCCATTGCAAGAAAAAGAAATGAAAAAACTTGAAGAACACCTGGTAACCGTATACTTTGCAGTTCAATGTACTAAAAATCAAGTAAAATCGTGCTTTCAGCATTTCAGATATGAAAAGAAGCTCTTTTTACCAATGTAAATGATTGCAGTCACCTGAATTGGGTAGATGCACCAAAACTCACCTTGTTCCTGTCACGCCAACCGAGGCCGAATAAGCTTATCCTTCTTCTGGGGCTTTCTATACTGGTGCTTGGATTGCGCATAGACCTATAACATGAAAACAAGGGTTGCTTGTAGTGTGTAAAAGCAATCATGCTATAGACAAACTAAGACAAACTAACTTCACTGGGTACCAAATTGAGCAATTAGTGAATAGAAATTGTTGAAAAACATAGTTTTAAAAGCAAAACTAGATGTAGTGAAAGTGAGATGAAATGAAAAATAGTTAATTTCAACCGAGAACTGCATTATGAGTCAAACCACATAAGTAAATCGTGACTAGGTGATACTGTTAGATATTGGTGTATATTTCATATTAACATCCACTAGCATCAAAAACATGATCCAGAGCGCGTAGTTCAAATATTGGGTAATAATATTACTTCAGGTACAACAGCAGCAAGTTTGATCATACCAAACAAGAAGTTTTACTAGATAGAAGTTCCACAATACCACAGAGATCACTCAGCAATTAGTTTTCCAAGTTTATAAAGTACTTTACCCTGCCTAAGTCATTAGAACTATCCAAAGTTGTCCCTTTTATTGGATGCTTACATATTAGTCATCTGACAAGATAAAACTGTGTTGGCCTGTCAACATTCAGCAATTCACAAAATACTAGTTTTCCATTACCTTTCCCTAGATTAGTTCGCTGGTCAATAATGCTTTTTGGTAGGTAGACTATATATCAAGTATCTCACTGAGGCCTCTCAAGAACTTTCATGATATCTTTTGTGTTTCTGTAGGCACTTGCTGAATTTGTCAAGAAGGGTACACAGTAAAATTTTCATATTAGACTTAACAATCGCATTTATTTGCGGAAGAACTGTCCATCTTATATTCTATAGGTCTTCTCATACAAGAGAGAACCTCAAAAGAAGCAATGAGGATGTCAAACAGATCATACCGAGGAGAAGATACTGCTCTAGCTTGGCCCGACTCATAGTGTATGGTGGCCTCCAGCATTGACTCTGCCATAACAACCCTCTGTTCCATCTGAGCAACTTTAGCCATAGCCTTATCATATTTTTCCTGGACACATTACATATCATTAGCATGAATTTGTGAAATATCAAGATGAAAGTGAAGAATGGATTATCTCTACAAGTGATTTTAGGCTTTATTCATAGCCATGCCGTCTCCACCAGTAGGTGGTGAACCAGTAGGTGGTGAACGAAAAAGGATAAGGAGTTTGGCAAACCTCTTACAGACAAGACTGCATATCAATTTTAACTGTTGCTCTATCGTTTCAGTAATTGATTTAATGTAGAAATTCTCAACTTTCAGAACTAACATGAACAACCATATTGCCAGATCTTTCATACTTTGGCAAATTTGGACAAGATATAAATAATCCAAATTAAAATAATAATTTCTTTAATTTATAAAATTGAATAAGTTTTTCAGTTAAAAAGTGATGACACTAACCTGAAGCACACATACTGCATTTTTCTGTGTGGATGCTGCTTGCTCAGCATTTAAACGGGCTTCTTCAGTTATTCGCTGTTCTTGCTCAACTCGCATCAGGACCTACAGCATTAGTGCACAGATTACTACAGATGCAATGGCTGAAGACTTAACCATTCATCCACAAAGGATTTATATGTTAGGTGATTCAATCATGAAAAATAAAACCTGAAGCATTGCATATTCTTGTTCTTTCTTATCAGCAAGGGCCTGTCTCAATTCAGCCACCTCTTGTTCCAACAGCTCAATCTGCAAACAATGCTAAGTTCCCTCAGAACATTGAATTGGAGGAGCTTGAGGAGAAAATGGAAGGCATGTCTATAAGGCATATATATAATAACATTTTTTTTCTTGTTTTTTATTGCCAAAAAGCAGAATTAGTTCATTTTAGAGCATCTTAGTATAAGATTTCTCCCTGTTAATCAATGAATTGGGATGTAATTACTAACTAATAGGGTTCAGCTGTTTAATTTGTTAACTTTATGAAATCAAGAAATACTTGTGGGAAAATGTACTCCAAAAGCCTGAAGCATGGATTAGAGAATGGTCAGAGACAAATCTTACAGAGAAAAACTTCTATCAACCTTGCAAATATTCCTGTAAGCTAGTGACTTATAGATGCATGACGCTACAAAATCTAGATTATGATCCAAAAAGATTCAAGCACAGAAAACACTTCAAACTTAGGAAAGGAGAGATGTGTTTTGCATTTTCTTCAAAGTTTATGCCACCAAATCCATGTAATTTCTTAGGTAAATCAAATAAACCAAATACTTCCAGTTAATTCAACTCTATATGTACCTTTGCAGTCAATTCCCGTCTATTATCTTCTTTAACCATCTCCACGAGTGCTGTCTCAAGCTCCTCAGCCCTAAGCACAGAAATAACATGCATGAATATTGAAATTTCCATGTAATAAGGTTTATCAACAATGAGTCACTTCATAGCTGAAACTGATTGCTGCTCATTGTTTGTTATCAGATGCCAGCCAACAGAATAAGAAAGCCTTAGTGAAGCAATTTGATACAATAAGAGTATCACAATGGAAGGCTGGATATGTGTATTTAGCAATTAAATAATAAAGGAATAAAAAGAATATGCCATGGGAATAAAAATTTCAGCCAAGGATGATGCTTAAAGTTACACAAATGATGGTGAATCAGCAAACTGATTAGACAAGCAAAAAGGAGGATTCTGAAGCAACCACAGTTACTCTTAGCTTCTGTACTTTCTTTTATCATAAAGAAGCAATGTTCTCATCATTTTATCTAAAGCAGATGCAAGCCTCATAGAAAGTGCAATAAAATGTTTGATGGTTGTAGACAGTTAGATGCCACAAGAAAGCACCAACCTGAGTATTGCAGATCTTTTCTCATCCAACAACCTGCACAATTCAACCTTCATCCAAACCACCTGCACAACAGCTGTTAATGGCTGAAATTTAAAATGGGTGTGAACAAGCCACATACATTTTCGCTTAGCTTAAGATTGACAGATTATTGCTCTAGTGATCTATCTAGCTTTCATGTTAACCACAAATGTCCTCCCATTGTGTAGTGAGTCATATGCCCAATTAATATTTTGCGGTCTGTGTCAAACACATTGATTAATACTTATGACACGGTATCCAGGTACCATCGGATGTCTTGGATATAAATCCCTTGCATAATTAAAAATTTGAGCCACAAAAATTCTTTATCTCACGTGACTACATGATGTCTCCACTGGGAACAATTAAATCAACTGGGTCTGGTGAAAGATCCTATGATAATCATTCTGTTTCAAAGGAAAAACAAGATTAATAAAACAAATTAATAGACTCTATAGCATCAAAATAAGCATCCAAGTATATGACTTACACATAAAGCACAAAAGGCAGCCTACTGCACATATAAGAAATACCTGCTCTTGGAGATCTGGTAAAGAATCTGCTTCTGAGTTGTTAGAAAGGCCAATGAGAAAATCATCTAGATTTGAGGAGCATGTATTCAATTGGGAAACTTCTCCTTCACCTATCTTTTCTTCTTCTATAAGGGGCACATGATCATGCTTGAAACTGTACAGCTTTGATGCAAGCCCCTTGGAATCATTCCAAACTCTGCCCTTTTTAAACCTTTCTTCAACTATTTCGAGTATTGCTGGTCTATGTTTTTTTCTCATCTCTTGTAATCTAGCTTCAGTTACAGCCAAAAATCCCATACAGGCAGTCAAAACAAGCTGGCTGCTATCAAATGTTGATCCCGCAAGATTTTGTAATAAAGTAATCGCATCCCCCGCATCCTTGGTTGTAAGTAATGCTGGACCTGGCAGTTGTGTGACGTAGAGTCATGTTTTTAAAGAAATTCTAATCATAAGGAAAGTGAGGTACTACGAACAGTTTAATCTCAAAATATATCAAATTAACATCATTCTTTATGTCCCTTATATTAAACATACTGTATAACTCCATCAAAGCAAGTGCAGTTCGGAAAAGCATTACACGATTTCCTTCAAATAGCAGAACATCCCATATTCTGAGAACTGGAGAGAAAAGAGCCAATTAGAAGAGTTCCACATTGATTTTGAAACACGATATTGGAGCAAGTTATTTTAGCAGACCACAATAAGTTGGTCTAAAGCTTAAACTAAACCAGCTTACCGCTTTCCCAAGGAAGCATGTTGACAAAAATTGAAAGGAACCATGGTCCAGATAACCAAGTCACCTGCACTCCCAAGTAATCCAGGTGATTTACTGCATCAAAACACCATTGCAATGAAAAACACTATCCAAATTACTTTGCCTATGTAAACAATTGCAAAATTACAAAAGATGTTTGAGGAAAAAAAGACTACCCAATTTAGGAAATCTTTCACGCATTAACTCCTCAAAAACAAGTTGGTCCACCTAAAAACATGAGAATATTTTAAGTATAGGGTTCACCGTGCAAATAGAAATCTAATGAAGATAACAATATATGACGGTGCAGATAGAAGAATGCTCTGTGCAAGAAATTTTTATGAACCACACCTGAGATTCTATCATCTCCTCTGTATAGTAGCCATCAAAAAATTCATCAATTATGCCCACAAAAGTCCTGAAAAAACAAGCATTACTCAAACTGAGTTGTCACGGTTATACTTTGTGTTCATATATGATGGATACCTAAGCTTATCAGTTATGCCTCACACGAATGCTATAATGAATGGTCAAAATTGACTTCATGATCTTGTTGAGAAAAAGGATCTCTGTTATCAATATTATCAATTGTTTGACAATTATTTCCAGTTTGAATATTCTGTATGGGTTATGGATAGGCCAAGATCTGCTACAAAATGTCATCTTATATGCTTTACTTAATAAAATATCCACATTCAGCTAAAATATTCATATCTAGAGCAATAGTGATAAGATAAGCTAGACATACCAAAATGCATTCTCCTCAGGCATCAGAAGTAGCAACAAGCCAGCAAAGAAATTCATGGCCTGCAAATATATCCCTGAGGAGGTGAATAACAAGAATGTTGCAACCAGCTATCTAATAAAACCCCATCGCATTTATCAGGAATAAGAAAAACAACAAATTTTTATTAGAAAGGTAATAATAGATAAGATTCAAAATTTCTAGTGGAAAATAAGAACACAGCTCGATTAGAGTTAGAAAGAAAGCAACACTGAATTCTAGAAGATACACCAGCAAATACAACTAACCTGACAATACCCAACAGAGGGGTTATGCTTAGCATATGCTAAAAGTAAGCGCCTCAAGGAATCCCTACCATGATCATCCAAAGCAGGATGCCCTGGGAAAGTTCGAGGAATGTCCTGAAAAGTAAACACAAAATCATTCCAGGAGAAAAGTGAATAAAAATCCAAAGCAAAAGAAGTAGAACCTACAAATTTAACAGATTTCAACGATAAAGTCCAAAGCGCATGCATCTAGACCTTCTCAATCTGCCTTTTCCATTTTACGGGCACCCCATCGCTTTCACCAACATTAAGTTCTTCAGCCAGCAACTCCTCATAATATCTCTCTACTCGACGTGCCTTTACACCAACAAAAGCTTGCCACACCTACAATGACAGGACATAAATGAAAAAGTATCTAGCAGAAAGTAATAACTTGCTAAACATCAATATAATAATCAGATCAACTTTACCTCGCCCCTGAGATCCTTTGGCACTCCCCCATGAACAAGAAACTCAAGTTCTTCTTTCCAAGGAAAGAAGGGTTCCTTAGTGGCTTCAGTGTTTTCACTACTTGTCTCTGCAGATGTACTAAAGTTCTCATCTAAAACCTCTTTAACACAAATCTCCTCCTCGACATCCTCTTCGGTCTGAGATTCCATCTCTTTTGGTAGTGGAAGATGCCCTCCAGCTTTAGCAATATGCAAGTTTTTCATTTCCTTTGAATTCTTCACACGAAAACTCATTAGGTTCTCTATGGCATGAAGGGATGGTCTAATCAAAGACCATTTTTTAATCTTGCTAGCCTTTGTTTCCTTTGAATGACTATCCTCCTTTCGTACTTCTGAAGGTGGCACCTCTTTGATGAGTTTCTCTGAAAATTGTGCCTCCTTTTGTGAGTCTTCCAAATTCTGAAGATCTTGTTCTGCTGACTGCACCTCTATTTTGGGTTCCTCAGAAAGTTGCACATCCTTTTGGGGTTGTTCTGAATGCTGAGCTTCTTTTCCAGATTCCTCCAAATGTTGGACTTCGTTTTGTGGTTCTTTTGAAGACTGAACCTCGTTCTTAAGTTCCTCCATACATTGCACCTCCTCTTTGTCTTCCTCTGAAAGTTGCACGACCGTTTCAGGGTCACATTTTGTTGAACAATCAGAATCAGATGTCTTCCCACTTGGATAATCCCCCTCCCTGCCACGGTTTGAGACACTTTCTAATGCACACTCAGTTGTTTCACCCTGTGATTTCTCCTTGCATTCCTCCTCATAAGAGCAAGATTGACCATATTCCAATTGACGGTCAAGGAAGTTTTCCCACTTACTGGATCTTTCACCTTCCTCCTCCTGATTTCAAGAATATATCATATAAATAAGAGAGAAAATAACCTTTTTACTTCCAACACTCTTGGGCAATTAATGTCAACCATAGATGCATGCTAAAATCCAGAAATAACATTTGAAGAATACTTCTTCACGAAGCATGAGCGTAACATAGGAAGTATACTTGCACTAGTTATAGAAAGTTAATGTCTCTTCAGAGCTGATATTTCGTTTTGCAACAGTTGGTTGATTGGTTAATTCCATTTTTATAATTCTTTGC
>JANZLK020000361.1:197933-209111 GCA_026937615.2 Erythroxylum glaucum
AAAGCAAAATTTGAAGAAGTACGATAATACACAACTTTATCCTTACGTAATAAAGAAGTTATTTTCGCTCTACTCACTTCATATATTCGATTTTAAAAGATTCCGAGTCTTTGAAACTACACTGTGGTCGGGTCATAAAAGGCCTGAAATTAATTGGGCTCTTGTTTCTTCCATTGATAGTACTTCTTGTTATTACAATTTGCTATTTCTTTTCATTTTCAACGTCTTAGATCGAATCTTTGAACTAGAGAATAGATATTCGAGCAACGGTGAGACTTCCGATGTTGTAGGTTCATAGAAGTATAAGTTCTTTTGTGGTTTTTGAACATCTACTACGTGTTTGATTATATTCCCTTTGTTGTTTTCTCAGACAGTCTCGTGATTTTGGGGCAAAAATGGATGGTAACACAAGTACCGACCCAGACCCGGAATCCCTTCAGACAAGAGTTTTTCACTTACCAGGTGAACCTGCTATTGTGATCAACGGCGTCCCTGATTTGCCGGCGAGTGTCGGTATTGGTGATATTGTTGACTCAACCAGAGTAGGTGATTCAGAATCTTGTAGAAATGCGACTCCAAGTCCAGAGTTGTTTGGAGTTACAGGTTACGGTGAATGGTTTGAAGGAAGAAGAGTGAGGAAGCTCTTCGGGTTTGAGTATTATTTGGGGACCGTGACCCAGTTTGATAAGGAATCTGGGTGGTTCAGAGTGGTTTATGAAGATGGTGATTTTGAAGATCTTGACTGGCGTGAGTTGCAAGAGGTTGTCTTGCCTCTGGACATTACTGTTCCTCTGAAATCGTTAGCTCAAAAGATCATCAAGAAAAACCAAAGAAGCGTTAACAAATCAGGAAAAAGTGCAACTAGGCCCCAAACTGTGAAGGCCAGAAGTAGTAAAGAGAGGTAATGTTGGCTTCATCTGACAATATATGCTCGTCAAATAGAAGTTGGTGAACATACAAACCCAAACTGTAGAATGATTAAAGCCGTTTTCTTAGTTGAACGTAGTGATGAACCTGTTCTTCACAAAGTTATTGTATATCAGCGGAAAAATCCACACAAGGGTCAGATCAAATTGTTGTATTCAGCACTTTCAAGAAGATTGAACTCCAAATTGCCCAGGCAAAAACTGTAATGTAGCCATGTAGGTAGGTTTCTGCACAAATACCACTGGTTCTTGTGAATCTGTTGGTTCCTAGCATACTTGGCAGTCGTGATTGAACTCCAGGGCTCAACTCAAGGAGGGAATGATTTGGGTGCCCTTCACATGTCCTGTATCTTATTGGCTATTGCTTCTTTTATGGTACGTCTTGATTTATCTTTGATCACTCAAATCTGTTAGTAATGACTCCTTGAACTGGGGAAGTCTTCGACTCCTTCGGTAAACTTTGCGGTCTATGTGTACTCTCTTTAAATGTCGAACCATAAGGCTCAGCACCTGATATTGTAATGCTTATACGTAGGAATACGATCACAACTTTTAGCTGTAGCAAAACAGATTTCTGATCTTACCTGATATTCGTCAGACCAAATGTTTGCCCTGCATTCTCCTTGATCTTGAGGATTGCGTGATATTGATCAGTTCTCAGGCACTTTGACACTCTCTTCAGCATCATGGTTTAGTTTCGTCATATCTACAAGAATCACAGCCGAGTAATGCGGGAAAATTCTAACAGTACATGATGAGATTTAGTTTTTATGCAAAATGGAACTCACTCTCAATGGAGGATAGAAGAGATTTGTTTGCAAGCTCAACTTCTTCGAGAGCCAATGAAGAAGAAGAGTGAAACTTCTCCCGGATTATGTGATTGGCCTCTATCCCTTCTCTGATGAAGCAGACCAAGGAAATGAAACATGCAGTCCCGATGATTAATTGTGAAATTTGAAGATTGAGTTTTGCATTTTACACTCTAGAGAAACTTAGGACGAGGATTATGAATGGAGAATTTCTTACTTGACAATGGAGTCAACAGAATCCATATTTTTATTTTGTAAGCCCAGAAATGATTCTTGAGCATTCCTACAATGCGTGGCACCTCTTCTTGCCGCTCCCACACTGCATTGATACGATTGAAAGAAAGATCGATAAAGATGGGGGGGACGAGTAGTAGCGAATGTAAAGAGAGCCTCATCTTAATGTTTATCTAAGTTTCTACCACTTTGGAAGGTTGTTTGTCAAGCCGTCTTTTCCACTTTCCATTGCAACAGTTGCTTTGTTAGAAACTCTAACACAGTATATTATTGATTATAATCAATGATAAACACTGCTATTACAAATGAATCCGAAGATCACTTCCTATGCCAAAGCATGAATTTGCTCCTCAAAGAGAATATTAGTTCTCTCTGTCTAAAATCTCACTTTTCAATATCTTCTTCCTGAATTCCTTTTTCTCTCTCCTCAGCCTCCCTCTTAGCTACCCCTACGCACATTCTGTTATTTCTTTGTACCCATTCAGCCCCCATAATCCTAACTAACTCTTCATTCCCCCTCAGCCCCCTGTTTTTTTTTTTCCTTGAGTACACTCTCCATATCCTAGGCTTCTTGTTATTGTCATTAGGCCTAACATTGTCCCCTTCCAGAAGAGCAGCCTTGTCCCAAGGTTGAAATGAGGAAATTGGCTCCGAAGAACAAATTCGTCTTCCCATATAGCATTCTCCATTGGTTTACCCTTCCACTGAACCAACCACTGTTGAGTTGAGTGTCCCTCCTTTGTAATAACTCTGTTGGCTAATGCAGATTCTGGTTCCACCACATCCTCTACTTCGACCTCCATACTTTTGGCAAGTTTTCTTCAACTTTATAGTGTCCCACAGCTTTCTTTAATTGAGATACATGAAAAACGGGATGGATACTAGAGTGTAGTGGGAGTTTAAGTTTATAAGCAATAGTTCCATGTTTTTCCAAGATTTGGAATTGACCAAAGTATCTGGCCGCTAGTTTATGATTAACTCGCCGAGCCACAATAAGTTGTTTGTGGGGATGGAGCTTGAGAAATACCCATTCGCCCACCATGAAGGATAATGGAGTCCTCTTCCTATCTGCAAATTTCTTCATCTGATCTTGAGCTCGTTGAAGATTGTATTTCAGCTGAAGTAAAGCCTCATCTCTATCAACCGACTCTCTTGCCACAGCCTCTACCTCGTTTCACCTAGTAAAAATTGAACTAGTGTTGGACGTTTTCTGCCATAGACCAGTTCAAAAGGAGTGGAACCTGTGGATACATGAAAGGTAGTGTTGTACCATAGTTCAACCCATGAAATCCAATGGGACCAATGTTTGGGCTGTTCGGAAGCAAACCACCGCAAATAGGTTTCTAAACATCGATTGAGAACTTCGGTTTGTCCATCCGTCTTCGGATGATAGGAGGGGCTCATTTTAAGCATAATACCTTGAAGTCTAAATAATTCCTTCCAAAAATAGCTCACAAAAAATGGATTGCGATCACTTATGATTGATGATGAGACTTCATGTAGGCGGACTACCCCTTTAACATATACTTCAGCCACGCTTTTGGCAGTATACAGATGCTTCAAAAGAATAAAGTAGCCATATTTTGATAATCTATCCACCACAACCAATATTGCTTGATATCCCTTAGATTTAGGAAGTCTCATGATGAAATCTATAGAGATGTCCTCCCAAATCTGATTGGGAATAGGTAAGGGTTGTAACAGACCCCCTGGAGAAGTTGCTGCATATTTTTGTCTTTGACATGTATCACAAGACTTAACATAGTCTTTGAATAGACTTCTTCATGCCAATCCAATAAAGATTGTGAGCAATTCGTCTATATATGCGAAGAAAACCTGAATGGCCTCCTATAGATGAAGAGTGAAACTCCTTTAGAAGTATGGGAATGAAAGTGGATTTGGCTGAAATTACTAACCTCCCATTGTGTAAGAGAACTCCTTGATGCCAAAGAAACCCTTTCTTTGCAGCTGGATTTTGCTGCAATTCCTTTATAATACCACTGAGCACAAGATCCTTGTCCACCTCCTGCTGAAGAACTTGACTATTAGCCCACATTGGGTATGACATAATGCTCCCCAAATCAATCTCTTCATAAATTCGTGACAAAGCATCAACAGCTTTATTTTAGGGTCCCGGTTTATAAATTACCTCAAAATGATACCCAAGTAACTTAGTCATCCAACATTGTTGGTCCGTAGTGGAAACTCTTTGTTGTAGCAAATGACGGAGACCTTTTTTATCCGAATAAACAACAAAGGGTTAGCCCAACAAGTAATGGAGCCAATGGTGTACTATTAAAATCAAGGCCATCAATTCCTTCTCATAAGCAAATTTGGACAGATTACTCTCAGATAGAGCCTTGCTGAAGTAGGCAATCGGTCTTCTATTTTGCATCAATACTGCACCAACCCCTTTGCACGAAGCATCACACTCCACTTCAAAAGTTTGAGAAAAGCTTGGGAGTGCTAATACTGGGGATGTAGTTAGGGCCCTCTTCAAAGTGTCAAATGACTCCAATGTTGCTGAGTTCCAATGAAACCCATCTTTCTTTGTTAATTCGGTAAGAGGCTTGGCTATCTTTCCATAGTTCATAATGAACTTTCAGTAGTATCCTGTCAGCCCAAGAAATCCCCTCACCCCCTTCACATTATGAGGCACAAGCCAATTCACCACACAAGATACCTTGACTGGATCCACTGCTACTTCATGTGCAGAAATTACATGACCCAGATAAGTTACGGTTCTTCTTCCAAAACTACACTTATGCTTATTAACCACAAAGTGATTTGCTTGTAAAACCTCCAAAACTTTTGCCAAGTGCAAAAGATGAGTGTCTCAATCAGCAAGCACTATAGATGAGGATGTCGTAAAAACCAACACGAACCTCCTAAAGAAAGGTCGAAAAATATCATTCATAACTGACTGAAATGTGGCTAGAGCGTTGGTCAATCCGAATGGCATCACGAGGAACTCGTAATACCCATCATGTGTACGAAAGGTCGTTTTGTGAATGTCCTCCCTCTTGACCCTAATTTGATGATAACCCGATTTGGGGTCTAGTTTAGAAAAGAATCCCGCACCATTCAACTCATCTAACAATTCATCCGCCACCGGAATAGGATACTTGTCTGATATGGCGATCCAATTTAGTGCTCTATAGTCTACACACATTCTTTATGAAGCATCTTTCTTTTTGACCAAGATTATCGAGCTGGAATATGCAGATGATTCCCATTTGCAACATTTGTTGCACTTGCCTTTCAATCTCATCCTTGTGATGATGAGGGTATTTGTAGGGTCTCACACTAATAGGGCCTTGCCCCTACTGCAACACAATAGCATGGGAGTGATTCCTTTCAGGAGGCAGCCTTTGCACTTCTCAAAATACCCCGGAAACTTATCCAACACTGGGTTCAGCTCCCTATCCTCATTGCTGGTAAGTTGCATCTACTGTCCTTCCATTATTGGTACCCCTTCAACCGATATGAATTCACCTCTTAAGATAGCAACAAGACCATGTAAGCACACTGAATCTTCAAGATACACATTGTCTCTCCTCGGTAGGGACTGAAATCCTGCATTCCCATGTAATTGAACACTCTGCCCTTCATGTTGGAATTGCATAGTCATCTCCTTCCAATCCATTATAACCTTTCCTAGAGTTTGTAACCAAGCAACCCCTAGGATCACATCCATTTCCCCTAGGTCTAGGACATAAGCATCAATCTTCCACTCTAAGTCTCCCGCTCGAATGGGAATTTCCAAACACTTCCCTTGAGTAGTCACCCGATGGCCATCTCTCAGTTTGATTCCTAATGCTTTGCTTGTCCCTACTGTCAGCCCCAAACCACTCACCAACTCAGGAGAAATGAAGTTATGGCTGGCTCCACTATCCACTAAAATTACAATCGGTACTCCCTGTAGCCTCCCAGCCAACCGCATAGTTTTATTCTCCTATATAAGTGCTCCATTCACTCCAAACACCCCCATGGTTCGGCATTCCAAAGCTATATCATTCTCCTCTTCAGTTTTGCTTCCAATGCGATTGTTTCTCCATTTTCATTCAAAGTTTCATTGTCATCCAAGATCAATAATCTCAGCTGTTTTTCAGCACACTGATAAAGTGGATGAAACCTCTCCCCACATCTGAAACATAAGTCCTTTGCCTTTCAATCCATGAGCTCCTGGTATGACAGATGACACAACCCCTTACTCTTCTTCGTCGATCCCCTTCGATCACCTTCCGACTGCCTGGTGGGTGTCGCCATGGGTGGGGCAACCATTCGGTGCTGCACATGGGGTTTGGGTGGAGCTCCCTCGAGTTCCCGGTGTCTCCCTGCTCCAATACCATTCACAAACCTCCCTCGACCCATCAGGTTTGGAGCCTCCATCTCACGGTGGGTCGGGTTGACCCGAAAATTGCCCCTCAAATGATTCCCTCGATGTGGAGACCATATGCATGTTCGAGAGCCAGAACCTTCTACACCAACGAGCTCGCCATTTACCTCTTCTTCCACTGCCATCGCTATCTTCATCAGTTGGTACCTGTTCACAAGTCCAAACGTACGTACTCTCCTTTGAATATCATCTCGCAAGCCACTCATGAAGTATCCTATAAACTGCTCCTCCGGTAGGTGCCCCACCTGCGACGAGATAAACTCAAAAGCCTCAATATATTCCTCCACCGAATCTGTCTGCCTCAAATCCGATAGCTCCTCAAAAGGATTATCAAATCTTCTCCCTCCATAACGATCAATCAGAGCTCGCTTGAACTTCTCCCAATCCAACTCTTCCTCTGCCTCCCAAAGAAGGTTAAACCAATGTATGGTGGAACCTTCCATACTCAAGAGAGCTAGCTTCATTTTTATCGATTCGGACGTATTATGAACTTCAAAATACACTTCCACCCTAATGATCCACCCTACGGGATCAGACTCATCAAACATGGGTAATTCCACCTTACGAACTGACATTTTATACTCTTCCATAGTGTCATAGGAGTGTTCCATCGGGTTTGATTGCCCAGGACATGGATTCCTCTCTCCTGCCATATTAGGCCCCCTTCCTGAGGCATCGCCACTCCCTTGTCCCTCCTCTAGTCGTTTGCCCATCATTTTGCTCATCTCCAGCAGCAAGTTTCGCTGCATTTCCCCAATTGCCATCCTCATGGATGACTGAATATCTTCCACCCCAGCCTCTAGATTCGCCATACGGGATTCTAACACATCTACCCTATCAGACATCTTGGGTGGCATCAAGGTGCGTTGCGCTAACTTCTCTAGTCTCCGAAAACGAATTGATCCTCTCTTCCGAGATTGGGAAACTCGGCAAGTCGAACCAATGTTAGAAACTCTAGCTTAGTATGCTAGAGACCAGTATATTATTGATTATAATCAGTGATAAACACTGCTATTATAAGTGAATCTGAAGATCACTTCCTATGCCAGAGAATGAATTTGCACCTCAAAGGGAATATTAGCTCTCTCTGTCTAAAATCTCACTTCTCACTTGTTTCTTCCTGAATTCCTTTCTCACTCTCCTCAACCCCCCTCTTAGCTACCCCTACGTACATTCTGTTATTTCCTTGTACCCATTCAGCCCCCATAATCCTAACTAACTCAGGCATCATTCCCCCTCAGCCCCCCGTTTTTTTTTTCCTTGAGTACACTCTCCATATCCTAGGCTTGTTGTTATTGTCATTAGGCCTAACATGCATCAAGGTAGTTGAACTTTGGAGCTTCTGTGTGAGTTGTCCAATTATCCTTAGCACAACGAACAAGGTCTCTAAATGTTGTTAATCCCTGTTGTACCCTTCACCATGTTCTTCACGAGGGCAATCATTGTGCGGACTTCCTTGCGAAGATTGGATCGTCACAGCTGTCTATGTGGTCTTATTGGTCGACTCCGCCCCCTGGGCTTCATTTGCACCTCGAAGGCGACTGTCAATCTATTGTCTTTCTGCGGACCTAGCTTTTCCCAGGCCTCCCCCTTCTCACCAAAAAAAAAAAGTGTATAGGCTCCACCGCTTGTACTGTCCAAAAGGCCATTAATGGATCTTTTAACCTGAAATTTTGAGGAAAAATGGACATGGCAAAGAGCATACTATTTTACCAAACACTAGGCAACTAAACAATACTAAAAAGAGTTGCTTCTACTATCTTGTTGTTGAGGATTTTTTTTTTCTCTCTTCATCTCTACAATGATTGAGGAGTTTCAATGCCATTCTATTCGATATCTTAAGATACTCGTACACCAGGAACCAAAATGAGATTAGAGATTTCAGTATGTCAACTCTATTTCAATGTTTCAATGCGCCATTTTTTTTTTTGGTGCAAAGGAAAGTAAAGACAAGAGAATTAGATTAACAGTTGAAGGAGCGTGGATAAGCTATGCCCCTGTAGTCTTCGTCCAGCTGTAAGCAGAGAGTGCAAGGAATACACTTAATGTGGAAGGGATAGCTCGGTGGTTGCATACTAGCCTTTTCTTCCTAGCATATGAATCATCGAGTAGGTCTGCTACTTTTTCCAGAAGAAGTTTCTTATCAAATGCTGCATGTGCCTGCGAATAAGGTCAAAGGTTCAGATAATGGATCATTTAATTGAATGTATACACATGTGTAACAGATTGAAAGTAAATTGCAGTTGATCACCTCGAATTCCTTATCAAATTCATATAATTTCTGGCCACTCATAGCAACTGTCTCTTCCACTCTCTGCTCAAACTCAAAGTGTGTAAGCCCAAAGTCTCAAAGAAACTAATCAGAGCTTCAGAAATAGATCTTGTCATCTGCAATGTTCTGAAATGACTCTGTTCAATTTGAAGGAGGAACTTACTAAAAGGAGGGAATAAAAGTGGCTCGAAAATTGCACAAAAAGAGGGTATAAACAACAAATTTGCCAAGATGCATTCTCTAAGAATAAGATGGATACTTTCAGCAACAAACCTCACGCTGCTACTCTGCATATTCAACAAGGTTTTCCTCTTGACTAGATAGATCACTTTGTAAATCATTAAAAATTGCATCAATCTCCAGAAACTCCTCTTTGAAGAGCTGCATGACAAGTCAAAAGTGACAGAATGAGGGCTTGAGGAGCTGAAAGTCTAAATCCTACTAACAAAGACATCAATGCTTACATCCACTAGTGAAGAGCCATTCCTCGATAACTCTGAAGTAACATTAGAAAAAGTTAAAAGGTAACTCCTATCAAGCTCCGCAGCTATGACCTCTGAAGATTTAATTCCAGAGCCATGCATGTCTTTTAGCTTGCCAACTTGCATTAGAAGTTCTTCCATAGCCTACAAGTAGTGCAGAAAGTTCTAACCCTCTCATATTGTATCTGACTTTGTAATAGATATGTTAACAGAAATTACATCCTGCCGTCATTTTTTTCAACAGAAAGGCATGTAAGCCTTCATCCATTGCTTTCAATTGCTGCTCGTGCATTGTTATAGATGCTTCAATATTTTCATTTTCAAGCTGCTGAACTAACTGAATTTGAAAATTCTGGACTAGAAGCTTGTTTTGTTGCTCCAATTTCTCCTGCTGTTCTGTTAACCAGAGGCAGAAATCAAAACACAAATTATTTGGCCTATTTAACCAATATCTTTGTAGAGCTTTGATTACAAACCAACTTTGGCCAATAAACTTGATGCCTCTGATGTAGCTTTCTCTAGCTCAGCTTGAAGATTCAATGCTTGTTCTTCATGTGCTTACTCTGTATAATAGCAAGAAACAATCCCAAAATTAGGCTACCCAAACCTTAAGCAAGACATTCTAAGTGAGCAAAAGTTAAATTATTTTAGCCATAGAGTGAAAACATGTACATTAAACTGATAAGATTTCCAGAATATAGTACGCCCTAAACTCACCAGATTGGAGAAGATTGGAAATGAAGTATTCATTTTCTTCTGTTATTGCATTTGCCTTTCTATATTTGCTCTCCAGATCAAACATAGTATTTCGAGTTTGCTCAAACTCTTTCTGCATTTAGTATTTGATTAGTCATTTGTCAAAGAAAATGAAATGTTACTGGTTAATGGAAAGCTGGAGAGTACAGCCAGCAGCTGACTCAAGATATTTCATATTAATTTCTGGACCTTGCCAACACATATAGGCAAAAGCTCAATGAAATGTTTTCAAATATGAAGCATTGACCTTGTTCTTGGACTCCAACTCAGGCTCTATATTCTTCATCTTCTCAACCATGACCTACATGAGCAAATGCAGGAGTTTATATCTCATTATCATCTGACAAGAATCTTGATAACATCAAGATTGGTTTGGATGTTTACTTCCTTCTCAGCTTCTTCACCTAAAAATCGATGTTGTGGTATATAAATGCCATTCTTCTCCCTTGCAGCAATAACATCTGAATACTTAAGTTAATCTCTAAGATAACAAGAGAAATGACTTCACATTCAAATGAGGATGCATTCAACAACCTTGCCTAAGACGATCTATCTCTTGATACAGTTCCTTGAGCAGCTCAGAGTTTATTAACCTATGATTGACCTAAATGGAAAGAAGTTGAAACTGTTGTTCGTCTCTTCAGAGATAGAATCGATTTTCATTTGAAGGAATTCAGCAAACATTATATTTAGATAAATTACCTCCGGGCCTAGTCTTTATGTTTTTTGCACGGTAAGCATAATCTAAAGTGCTGAGTGTCTCTTCCAAAGAATTTATTGATGATGAGACTGTGGCAATTATGCAAGTCTTTGTCTTTCCACCTAGTGAATCCCTCAACAACCTCGTCAATTTACTATCCCTGACATTCATAAATGTCCCAAGTTCATGGTACCATACAGTATATGCAATAAGTAAAACCTCCCACAGGATTTCTTTTTCCATTAATACATTCTTACCCATATAGAACGTGTCCAGAGCGGTCAGCTAAGGCATTGATAACTCGGTCGAGTGTAAGCAAGCTTTTGTTTATCTTGTTGTATATTTTTTATTTTAGTGGCTATTGTTGTTTTTGACTTTGGTGGCATAATTTCAATCCCATATTAGGAAGAGATGAAGATGGGAAGAGTTTTTGAAGTTATAAAATAACTCCTCCCCCTCCTAATCCAAACCATCCCACAAAAATTTGATAAATATCAAATTTAGTATTCTCTTCTTAATAAGAGCAAGCTGCCTAAGTGGTGCTCAGAGAAGTAGGCAAAATTGGCCGAACTCCGTTATCAATTTTCGGGTGTGTTCTTT
>JANZLK020000361.1:285597-298850 GCA_026937615.2 Erythroxylum glaucum
CCTTTAATAGTTCTAACCATCTTCTCTGTCTCAAGTTCAACTCTTTTTGGCTCATCAAATACTTAAGACTCTTGTGGACTGTAAATACCCTAGTAGTGACTCCATAGAGATAATGCCTCCATATCTTTGACGCAAAAATTATGGCAACTAACTCCAAGTCATGCATAGGATAATTCATCTTGTAAGGTTTCAATTTCCTAGAAGCATAAGCAATCACCCTATCTCCTTGCATTAACACACAGACTAATCCCTTCCTTAAGGCATCACTATACAATATGTATCCATCATTACCTGAAGGCAAAGTCAAAATCAGTGCATTCGTCAATCTGTACTTAAGCTCCTCAAAGCTTTTCTGACATTCCTCAATATCTCCAAGGCAACCCTCAAATGTTCCTCATGCTCCTTGTCACTCATAGAATAAACTAATATATCATCAATAAAGACAATGATAAATTGGTCTAAGAACGACTTAAAGACTCGGTTCATCAAGTCCATAAAAGCTAAAGGTGCATTTGTTAACCCAAAAGGCATGACCAAGAACTTAAAGTGGCCATACCGTGTTCTAAAAGCAGTCTTTGACATATCTTTTCCTTCTCTCTTCTCCCACGATTTTTCTTCTTCTTTTTCTCTCCCACGTTTTTCTCTCTTCCTCTCTTCTCTTCCATGACTTTTTCTATTCTCTTCTTCTCTTTCTAATTTCAAGACCATTTATTTGGTTTTTTTTCCCATTTTACCCTTTATTTACCTTGTCCTTCCCATTTTACCCCTTCTGTCAATTAAAACTTACATCTTATACTTCTAAATCCTTAACTAATGATCATGGAACAATTGAAGGAATTTGATAGTACTTCCTTCTAGAAAAATGTTACTCATTGTCTTAAGTTTCTAATGACACCAAAATCATTCAATTTAGTTTAAAAATTTGAAAGTTATACCCCAAACATTTTCGGGTTGTTATTAAACTGAAACAGTACACTATATTCAACTTCCATCCAGAAATTGAAAGTCTTAGAAATTGAATTAAAATTCATTTTCTACAGAGGATTTATAGATGTATCTAGTTTATTTTAAAACAAGGATCATCTCATTCGGCGCTCTACCGATCAATATATCATCAAAATACCAAAGCATGTTTAGTAATATATTCAATTCATACTCTTCCAACCGATACCCTTACTTTGATTCAATCAATCTTTTTGAACTTAATATCAAAATATATAAATTTTTTAAGGGGTATAAAAATGTGTTAGGAATCCATTGGTTCAAAAATTAGGTCATTTGGAAGTCGGATGACAAAGTTATGGTCGAAAGAATCAAACATGATTTTGTCCTCAATCATATTGAACCTATTTTGGGACAATTCGCATAACTTTCACTAGAAACATCGGATTAAGGTCATCCTTAGACAGTTTCGAAGAGGACTTCTAGATCTACAATTTTTATGCAAACTTTGAATAGAGATTTTTCCATATAGATGGTCGAAGATGAATCAGACGAAGGCTTGGTCATTGGTCAAAGATGGATCAGACGAAGCCTTGGTCAATGATGAATCAGACGAAGGTTTGGTCAATGATGAATTAGACCAAGGCTTGGTCAATGATGAATCAGATGAAGGGTTGGTCAAATATGCATCAGATGATGGCTAGGTTAAAGATAAATAAGACAAGGGGTTTCTATAGGGTCTTCCTCACATCACTGAAAGTTTTAAATCACTAATTGCACTCTCCAAAGCATCCCCACTTATAATTTCATTCAATTTTTTTGAAATTAATATAAAAAGATATAAATTTTTATAAAGAGGTATCAAAATGTGTTAGGAATCTATTGGTTCAAAAATTAGGTCATTTAGAGTTCGGATGACAAAGTTATGGCAGGAAGAATCACACATGATTTTGTCCTCAATTATATTGAACCTATTTTGGGACAATTAGCATAATTTTCACTAGAGACATCAAATTAAGGTTTACTTAGACAGTTTCGAAGAGGACTTCTAGATATACAACTTTTATGAAGACCTTAAAAAGAGATTTTGCTATGTAAAGGGTCAAAGATGAATCAGACGAAGGTATGGTCATTGGTCAAAGATGGATCAAACGAAGGCTTGGTCAACGATGAATCAGACGAAGGCTTGGTCAATGATGAATCAAAAAAAGGCTTGGTCAATGATGCATCAGATGATGGCTTGGTCAATGATGCATCAGATGATGGCTAGGTCAAAGATGAATCAGTCAATTCAGTCTAAGATGAATCAGACGAAGGGGATCCTACAGGGTCTTCCTCACATCACTAAAAGTTCTAAATCACTAACTAAACTCTCTAAAACATCTCCAATTATAATGATCATATCTCTTAACTCTGATGTCCAAAAATTTTATGCTTTATATCGTTGGAAAGCTAGACAAATAATCTACAACTTTCTAGAAGACACCTTTGTCTAATTCAACCTAGATTAGTCCAGATTTTTCCTTGAAGTTAGAACACCCATTTTTTCCCTATGATCAACTTGAAAATGCAATATCATTTCTTAACCATTCAACTTCCAAATTGACTTCGTTAAACTCTCATATCTCAACTCATTTGACTCATCACATTCAACTACATCTCATCATTCATAATTCCTATCTTTCTTTTCCATAACATCTCACTTATGTGTGTATATATATATATGTATATAAATATAAATATATATATATATATATGTAATAACAACAATTTATGTTCAAAAATCATCAACATAAGTTGGTAACTTCTTCAAGTATATCTAATTTCAACTAAGATCATCCATACACAATTCATGTTTCGTTAACACCAACGATAAGAGTTTACAAAGCTTTAACGACATTCTAAGTCAGTCTTCTCTAGTTTCATGTACTAAATTGATGTTTATGTCTAATTATTTTTTTTGTCCTCCTGCAGGATGGGACAGCCCTACCAAATGGTCCTGTTGTCATCTCACCCGATGGATTATTTCCGTCACTATACCGTGAAGGTTGTCTTATTCTGCAGTTTGGAACTGGTTCATGTCACTGGCATGAAATATTAAATTGAAAATCCATGCTTGTAGTTGCTGATGGCAATACACCTCTGGACTGCTGATGTCTATAAATTCTGTGTCATCCTTGTTCTCTGCGTTCTGCATAATTCATAGTTAACTATTAAACTTTCCATATTAAATGATGCCTGGTTATTTCTAGCTAACCCTGTTGTTTGTTCGGTTTCCAGTCATAAGAAGAGCTCCGCATGAATTTAAAATTGCGTGCCTAGAGGTAATAATTGCATATATGGAGATATAAGTATCTGTGAGATGCCCTGAAGGTTTTAAACAAACTGTCAAGTCAAAAAAATTCTGTTTGCAGAATATAAGAAGACTCTTTCCTGCTGATTACAATCCCTTCTATGCGGGCTTTGGAAATAGAGACACCGACGAGCTTAGTTACAAGAAAATGGGCATTCCTAAAGGCAAAATTTTTATCATAAATCCAAAGGTATATACCCTCCTCTCAGTTTTTATTATTTAGAAATGACAATTTGTAGTTCTGATTGTTTACTTGAGAATCCTTTAAACCTGGCAGGGTGAAGTGGCAATCAGCCATCGCATCGATGTTAAGTCCTACACATCTTTACACACTCTTGTTAATGAAATATTCCCGCCAACATCATTGATTGAGCAGGTAGGCCATGGTTAAGTTTGAATTGAACTCCTTTTTTATCAACTTTGAGAAGAGCAAAAAGAACAAACTTGAAAACAAACAAGCAAAGATGAATGAGACTGGAGAGGGAAGAAGAAAAAGAAGAATGAGGACATTGATGATGATGATGATAGTATTATATATTGCATACATTTGCAGGAAGATTACAATTCTTGGAACTTTTGGAAAATGCCATTGCCAGATATTGATGACTTGTAGAAGGCGGTGTCATTGTTCTACCAACAAGAAAGATGAGTAGCAGCTTGAGAGGTGTCAGCAAAGTACAGATACAGTCCACATTCTTAAAATTGTTCCTCATTTCTTTTGCCAGAACCGATACTGAGCTAAGTGTTGTATCCTTCTATAGTGGCCTTAGGACTCGATTATCATGCGCTGGAAGTTCTTATCACAACTGATAATTCATAGTCCTTGAGAATAAAGCCTTTTTTGTAAAGTAATGGTTACTTTCTCCCACTAGTTCTACTTGTAGAAATGAACAATTATGTTAGACAAAGTATTACAAGTACTTTTACAAGTAAAAGAAACACTCTCCCTGTCTCAGGATTTGGTTGGAAGTTTAATGTCATCACTTACTCTTTTATGTCTATCAGATAAAATTTCTCTAATAATTAGAGATAAGATTGGATATTTCTGAACTTCAAATGTTTTACTCATCTATATAAAATATATCAACAAGAAAGTTCAACTCAAATGATACAAATTTTGCACAAGAATCCAACTTTAAGAATAATTCAGGTTTGATAACTTAAAAAGACTCCAACTTTAAGAATAATTCAGGTTTGATAACTTTAAAAGCTTACTTTTTTGAAGGTATTATCAAATTAAACTTTAATTAGAGGTGCATTTATAGCTAAGAAGGTCTTATTTTGGTTTTTCCTAATAAGAAATAGAACAAGAAAAGGTATAAAAAGAGGATTTATCAATTCATTTTCCTCTTTTAAGGACAACAGAAAGAAAACAAGAAAATGGATAAAATGGAAAAAACGTTAAACAAAATTGGTGAAACCAAAAAATTGAATGGAAAATGGCAAATTGGTGAATGAGAAGGCCTGCTAATAATGAGCGAAACGAATGGCTAAAGACCCGAACCTTCACTTCCCACACGCGCCAAAACTGTTTGACTCCTTCCCTCGTCCTCTCTCTCTCTCTCTGTTTCTAACTGTTAACGTATCATTGCAACAAAAATCTTCGTTTAGGAACATCGTTAGATTCTCTTACAAACACCAAGAGCAAGACAATGATATTAGCTTTTACGTGGTTCATGTCTGTTTGAACAGAACCTGAAACCTGAAAACAGAGTAAACACCATAATAGTAATATAATAACAATGTCTTGGTTACGGTCTGCTGTTCACAGAGCTGTGGAAGTTGGAGGAAATAACAACTTAACACGCACTGTCCGTAGTTACGCCGACTCCGTCGTCCTCCAAGCCGGGAATGCCGTTGCGGGTGGCGCCAGGATCATCCAGGACCGCATTGTCCGTGACTTTCTTTCTTTCTTTTTTTTTTTTTGCGTGCATTACCTTGAATTTTGAATTTTCAATTCCAGGATTTGATGATATGTTTAATGTCCGAAAAAGACCAAAAGATTGCGACTTTTATAGATTTTGTGGGACCCCATGTGGGTTATGGTGGACCAACATGATCCAATGTGATTAGATGGATTGAATGTGTTTGTTGATGATGGATGCTTGTTATTGTGGAAGCAGGGGCTGAGGAATGTGAAAAGCTTCAGGCTTACTGTGAAGAGACTCGAGGAGGTTTCTGTGTCTTGTAGAGGAGAAGAAAGAATTCAGTTGCTACGAAGATGGTTGGTGGCACTCAAGGAAACTGAGAGATTAACTGCTGAAATTCCCGGTGGTAATGAGAAGCAAACAGATGAGCAACTTTTCTCTGATGAATCCAAGGATGCTCTTAGAAGACCCACCATGGTGATCCTTTGTTCTCCTCCTTTCTTCAATGTTTGAATCTGTAGGTGTTCTGGACATGGATCGGCTCTGTAACTCACTTGCATGTTAAACAATATGTGTCTTTGTTATTGTGGACATTTTGTTAGTAGTCAGAGCATTTTTTCTTAGTTAATTCATGCGTTTCTTATTTGCATAGAAGCTTTACATAGATTCAAACAGGTTTATTACGTTGATCCTGATCTGGGCACAATGAATTACCGTGATGTCTTTCTCTATAGTCAAGCTCTTGAAGGCATCACATTGTCTATGGTGAGTTCAACTAAGCAGATGCATCTTATGCTGATACGTTAATTGCCTTAGATTCTAACTTCTGATTCATGTGGAAACATATTAACTGGACTTTGTATTTGCTGATCCATTGAGTTTAACCGCAGGTTAATTCTTTTGTATGACTCAGATTCTTGAAGCTCCAAACGAGGAAGAAGTTTCTCTGCTCATGGAAATTTTTGGGTGAAGTTTCTTACTCTTGGACTGTAATTTTCATGTTTATTTTTGCCCAGCTGTAAGAAAGAATTCTGTTAAATGTCATAAGTGTAACCTTCTTTATGGTCTGGTTATACACAGGCTTTGTCTTGCAGGAGGAAAGGAAATTCACAAAGCTGTGATGCGCAGCATACAGGATTTGGCAGCAACATTTTCCAGTTATGAAGATGAAGTTTTGGTAAGGAAACGATACATATACCTTCATACTGTTGCCCATGTTATTGAAAGTATTAACAAAATACTAAACAATACCTGCAAATAGAAACTAGCAAGATAAAAAGCTTCGTGCAGATATGCAATTGATTTGATTTATCAATGCTGCAATTTTGAACTGGCTTATTAAATAGCGAGATTTGAATCTTATTCTAACAATTAGAAATGGACATTTTTTAATGATGTTACTGCAAAATATCTTAATTAAATTCGTCTTTCTCTGTTCACTCTTTAGGTAAAGCGGGAAGAATTGCTTCAATACGCTCAGGATGCGATTGCGGGGTTAAAAATTAATGCAGATATTGCAAGGTGGCTGCAGATCTCAAATAGGATAGTTGCATGCATATGTCATAAGCCACATAGAATGTTGCATAATTTCTTAGGATGGAGACATTATCCATGTTTTTGTCAGAATTAGTAATGTCATCTTATTTCTTGACAATAAGATCAAAAATTGATTTCTTTTGTCGAAGTTTTTATGTCCTGTTTCTCTGCCTCAGAATAGATGCTGAAGCCTGCAGAATAATGGGAGAACTTGAAAGGATAAAGGCATCCCAACAGCCACCAAATGAAGCTAGTGAAAAATCAATTGAAGGAACAACTGCTTCAAAAACTGAGGTGTGGCTGATTTAATTGGCCTGAAATGTTCAGTCACATATATATGCGACATTTGCATTTGAAATCGAAAAGATCTTCAGCATTTCTGTATCTCCTTTTGCTTTTTCCTTTATATTCTCTCCCCACACTGCTACTGGTACTTGTGAGTCTAACTTCTGGAAACAAAGGAATGTTCTTTTTCAATATATGGGATTTCTACTTTTCTTTACTATGTTTCTGAACATCAAGGAACTATGTGGTTCATGGGAAATGAGTTTTTAGGGAAAATTCTAAGAAGTTCAGAATTTTAACATTTTCATTGTTGTGTCTTTATTGCTGATGTCCACATGCCAAAACTTTTTCTGGAAAGTTTGACCGATCATCTCTTTGAGGCTAATTGTTTCAGTTTTCGTGCAGGCTTCAAAGGATACTTTAGGACATATTGAACTCTGTTTCACGCTGGAGGAACTCTTGCTAAAGAAGAAATCTTTGAAAAATGGGGAATCTCCCGAGGTTCATGCTCAAAAGGTACAGTTGTTTTGGCTTATGTTAGTGACCTAGTGGTGCATGTCATGTTCACTGGCAGAACATTATGTCCTCTGCAGATTGAAAACTAAGCTTAGAACTACTTTTGCAGGTTGACAAATTGAAAGTTTTGTCAGAATCTCTTCTTAACTCCACCTCCAAAGCTGAGAAACGTATTTTAGAACACAGGTATATACAGAACTTATTTCCTTGTCAGTGCCTGTGTATGCATGCATCATGGTGGTGGGAAGAAGGTGAAGCATGGTGCAATTCACAAGCCTTTAGTGCCTTTTATACAACTTTTAGGTTTTCTTTACCTGCAGGTCCCAGAAAGAGGAAGCACTTCACTTTCGCGTGGCTAAAGCCAATGAAGTTAGCCAGCTTGAGAAGGTGAACTTTATATTTGCTCTCTTCCTAATATGAGTATAAGCTAAAGAGTGATTTGCATCTGGATAACAAACATCTTTTATTTTATGATTGCAAATAATCCTTTAATTACTCTTTAATTCAGTTTGTACATTAGGAGAGTTATTTTCTGACCTGGTTTGTTGCAAGGAGTATTAAACACCTGATGTCAATCTCTAGGAACTGGGAGCAGAGATTAGAGAACTTGAGAGGCAAAAAGATGAACTTGAAGCCCAACTAAATAAGGTATTTTCCTTTTTCATCTTCAGTCATACCTGGCCTTATCTGAACAAGTATCCGTTCAACCAGTTGATGCATTTTTAACTTTTGATGTCCTAAATAGTTGTGCTTACCTGGATTCACATACATTGATCTTCATACATGCAAAACTATCAAGTTTGACAAGTCATAGTAGTTCTATATCTTATAATCCATTCCGCTGGAATCTTAATCCACATACTTTTGTGGGGTGCACCTCCTTTGGCTTGATTTGGGTCAGGTCAATTCCTTATTGACTGCAGCCCGAGCACGGCTTCGCAATGCGAGGGAAGAACGGGACCAATTTGACGACGCTAGTAATCAGATTCTAGTGCACTTCAAAGCCAAGGTATTGGTATATTTGATCTTGTTCTTGGGATCGCTACATTTAACTTCTTGAGATCTGTGGAAATATATATATTCTGAAAATCTGCTTCATATAAACCAGGAAGATGAGCTATCAAGATCAATATCTTCATATAGAGTAGAAGCAGATATTGTGAACACATGGATTAATTTTCTGCAAGATACCTGGGTTCTCCAGACAAAGTACAATAAGGAAATGGAAAATCAAGCCAAGTAATTTTACTTGCCTCTTGCTGGTCTTTTGTGTTGTCTGATTCAGGAACTATTTTGGGAACAGATAACTTTCTTGAATGAAACAAAAGATTATTTTATTTACTTCTTTTTATCTCTTAGCCTTTCTGTGTTATAAACAATCATATATTGCCTTTCAACTGACCTTAAACTTTGCTAATCACTTCTGCTAATGTCTTTAACGGCACGACATCAACATAATCCAAGCTAGACATGTTGAATGTTAGATAAAAAATGTTAATGGAAGTTCCAGTGTTGACTGAAAGTGTACTTGTCCGTTTAGTATCTCAGATACTGTCCATTTTCATACTAATTCTCTATCTTTCCTGTGTATGGATGATCCAGTGTCGACTTACAGAAATATGGCGATTGTTTTGTGAATTTGGTTACTAATTGTCTGACCAATTATAAGGTAATGGTCTGACTGTCTTGTAGATCATTGCTTCAACTGAGAATTTCTAATTAATAATCCTAGCCTCTTATTGTGGTACAACTAATGTGACTTGCATATACAATCAGGAACTGCTGGGATCTTCGATCGTCCGGGTTAAAGTGCTTGGCAGAGAATTGCGTTCGTGTCAAGGGTATTATTATACTATCCTGAATTTGTTTCAAATTTCAATTATCAAGTCAAGCCTCAAAACTGTTATTCTACAACAGGTTAGAATCAATACCTCCAAAAAGTAAAGATGATGATGATTCAAAAGCAATAAATCAAAGAAAAGGGCTTGAAGAGGAGTATATCAATCTTGAAGCCAAGGTACATGTTCTTTGATGATCCCAAAAACAAAATCTTCTGTTTTCCTTGTCCTCTGCTTAGTGATGGATTTAACTTTCACGTTTTAGCTAGTCTAACGAGTTCTTTCAGTATATGCCTTAACTTTCTGCTTCATTGCTCAATCAGATTTTGACCACTTTAAGCATAATAGATGCTATAAAGAAGCAGTTTTATGACAAAACTGAAGGTGCTCACAGGTAATGCATGAAGCTGTGATTTTCTTTTCATTCCTGGTATTCAATACCGGGTTAGTGCATCGAATTGTCGCCTTACAATTGAATATTGAACACTTGATCCAGGAAAGATGAAGAGAAGATCAAACAACAATTATACTCTCTAGAGAAAATGAGAGAGGAATTTGAATCTGTTGAGAGACCAGTTCTGGAAGTAGAGACCCCCACTAGAAAGTCACCAAGACCATCCCCTACTCCAAAACAAACAAGTGATAGTCCACAACACAAAGATGAAAAGACAAAGAAATCATCATCTAGTAATGAAGAGTATTCATCGAATGTGCAGATGGGAATGTACATACTTGAGTCAGACTATGAGAAGGACGAACGGGGCTACTCTTCCGAGGATATTGGTGACTGGGAATTTGATGCACTTGATCATGAAGCAAGAAGCTGAGACCAAGCAAAGATGCATACCAAATTTTACTAGTTGTATGCATCTGCAGCATTTTGGTATATGCCCAGACAAGGAAAATTCTTCCTTTTCTCTTAATAATAGGATATAAGAAAGTCTTAGATAGATACAAATCACTCCCAAACTGCAATTTACTGGCAAAGTTGACATGGAGTTGTTAGAGCTTTTATTTTGTAAATTCTCTCTTCTTTGATAATGAACTATAGACACTTTCAGCTCAGTTAACAGCAGAATTTTTGTCCACCTTACTGTTTCAATGTGTTGTCTGAGTTTAGTTGCCTGTTACTCACTTTGTCATAGAAAACCTTACTCAGAAGATTGTTATTCACCTGTAGACATCCCTGGAATTTTCTGACTAGCCTTCTCTGATAACAGAACAGATTGTGCCAGTTTAGCTTCTAATGCCGCTTTGAAAAGAAGTAAAAAAAAAGGCCTTTGAAATTCTTTACTTAGACCTGTTGGAGGTACAGTGATTAGGATCCTGAGTTATGAAACTTTAATCAATGGTACATATCCCACTTGAAAAGCAAGTTTTCTGAAGTTGGCCAGCCACAGCCACCGAGCTTAAAGCCTACCTTCCCTTATAAACTTTACAGCTTTCATGAGTGTCTTCCTATTTACTCAATCATGCATCCTCCATAGTATAGAGGCCCGTGAGAGTCCAGAGCCACGTTAAGGAAATGAGTAATCATGTGAGTCTCAGTGCTCAAGAACATTTATAACATTTCAAGTGTGTTTAACCTCCTCCCTCCTTTAGTGATATGGTGCAGTAAAGCTCAATTGGTTTTCTCATACATGATTACCTTGTTGCTTTCCAAACCAATAGTGAGCAACTTGGTTTACAATTGAATTTGAACCATAACCCTGTCTCTTGTAAACTTCATTCAATTATGGTAACTTGTTAGGAATGCTTATTGTAGAGTTGTAAACAAATAGGGAAAATTAAATTTTAGGGTAGTTAAAAGTAAATTAATTTATAAAAATCGATTTATTGATAAAAGAGAAACTATTTTAAATACGTTATCCTTAAAAATTCATATTATAGTTTTGTTTTGTGTTGTATGGTTAAGGAAGAGACAAGCCCAACGGTGTCGTCTAAAGTCGAAGTTCCTAATCACATGCCACCTAAGACAGTAACTCCCGAACCGTCACCACAACCACCGGCGGAGAATCCGTCGAGGAAGAGGAAGTATTTCGATGAGGAGCTCATCGACTCTTCCTACTTCAAAATACGTGCTCTTCTTCGACAACTTCGTCCACAAGTCATCGAGGTAATAATATAATTTGGTTAACTTTGATTTTTTTGGGTGTGCTCTTGTTAAGCTGTGGTTGATTTGAGGAACTTTAGCTATTGGTTTACGTTGGTTGTTCTAGGTTTTTATGGTTTTGAAGTAAAAAAGCATTCTTTTTATTGTTGGCTCTTTGCGCAATAAAAGGCTCGTAATCCAACAGATAAAGTTATAGAGGGATTTATAAGAGGATCTATTGTCATTGTTTGTTTTGAATTTGTAGGCAATAGTGGAAATTAGAGCTTAACTAGTAATTTTCGCTTAACCGTAGGAGTTTGCCCTGATGGTTGGGAAGTTACTACGTTTAAATCCTGATAAATGCATGTTTGTAGGGATTCATCATTCATGTAAGCATTACCACCTTTTGATGGAGTAAAAGAATGATTCCTGGTTTAAAAGTGCTAAACAGTCACATGGGTTTATTTATTTGTAATCTAGCTATAGAAATGCAGACTTTCTTTGCATCAAAAGCTTCAAGGCGTTTACTTGATGGCATAGATGGTTTGATGTCCTGATCTTGTACTTTGACATGTTATATCTTGCTTCTTAATGAGCATATGCATGAAACTGCATCATCAGCTACCACAGTGTGTGGAAATTTGAGTGTTGTTGTACTAATCCTCTTGTGGGATGGCATATTCATGGCCATCTCTGTCATACAAATATTTTCTGTTATGATCACCGACCTTTCCATTATCTCCTTCCCCTTTAATGATGATCTGTTTTGGTTATTGGATTGAATTCATTGCGCTGCTGCTGCTGAATTATGTCAAGTGTGATTCCTCGGTGCTAATTGAGAATGCTGGTAGCTGCCAAAAGTGATTCACCTATCATTTATGTAATGTTTAAGGGGCTACTTTCATGAACTCATGATTGTAATGGTGGTCAGTGTGTTCTGGATCCCAAAAAACCCCACAGCTAAAGACACTTATTTCTGAACCAAAACTTGAAGTAAAAGGTGTGGTTAAAATTTTCCATTTTGAGTTAGATGGATCATTAGAAGAGGAGTAGACTGTAAAGAACATGGGTAGGAATACCTCATATAACGTCTTGATTTGTTAAGCTTTGCATCTGAATGGAGAATCCTTTGAAAGTTTCTTTATATTGGTAAGTAATGTATCTATGAAATATAGAGATGGTTCATATTTTGACAGCAAGTCCTTTTCGAAATGGATAGCACTTAAAATTGGTCTATCACGCAATGCAGTTAGCCATATGAGTGTATTCTAATTAAATACGTTCAAGAGAGCAGTTATGTTTTATGAGAGAACTGCTGAAATTTTGATGATGAGAAGAGGCCTGAAGTTTATAGGATTCAAAGTAAATTCAATGCACCCTCTGATTTAACTTTAATTTTCCTTTCATAAGCCACATGTCAACTCCTTTTTTCTTATTTTTTACAAGTGCTCCAAGCTAACAATAAGTCACAGTGTTGTGATTTAACTTTCTTCTAATTGCAATTCTATGAAAACTTGGCACTCTAGTAGCTATTGAACCATTGTAATTCTTGCATGTGGATACTATTGGAACTCATATTGGTATCTTTTGTCAACTTTTATGTAGCAGGAATTGTGTAAAAGCAATGTTTGAATAACAAAGTGAACAGATTTAGAGTTTATGTGTTGATAAACGAGTCAAATCATGGAGGCTTAAGGAATCACCAAAGTTCATCTCTGTTGTTTCTTTTGTTGACAAGTGACAAACTACACCCCAAATCTCCTGTCCAAATTACCCAGTACCAACCCTGTCCAAGTGGATCTAAGCCATCCACTTGTGTGGGA
>JANZLK020000362.1:43107-63869 GCA_026937615.2 Erythroxylum glaucum
ACATAAGCTTCAGTTTTATATACATACAAAATACATTGAACATATTTATTGTAATCAATAGTCCGAGAGTGATTTACCCATTCAAGAAGCATAACAACCTCTCAATGGATGAGAACAGAGCCTGGAAATAGCCCTGGATATAGAAAATCCAAAAGGCAATCTAGTAAGGTTATCCATCAGCAAGCACAAAACATCGACATCTCATTTTAGGAAAAATAAGAAAGAGACATTGATCGACCATTAGCTTCTTACCTTTCCTTGATGTTCTTTACACGTGGCGATCAAAGGAAGCTCGGCAACTTCCCTACCAAAAACTCTAAGAAGTCCGGCTGACACAACAGCACCCCTGTGTATTTAAAAGAATGATTTGAGATAAATGAGGACATTGTTTAATGAAATATGTTTCCAATCAGAACATGAGGAATATTCAGGAGAAGCCGCATACTTTACAGTCAAAAGTACACAATACATATTCCCAAACTCTTGGCCAGATATATTTCTCCTGCAACAAGTTAGGAGGAAATAAGAATTAATGTTTTGTTTATGATGAACGAACTGCAAATCTGAAAAAAAAAAAAAAAAAGGAAACACATTGGGCCTAATGGAATTAGTATGTCAACCAATCACTTGAGATTGTTTCTTTCCAATTATCCTGAGTTTATTAAGAATAAATAAAAGAAAAATTATAGAAGAATGTGAGATCTAGCTTCCACTTATTTTCACATTACAACATGAGCGTAAGGAAGATACTTTCATGAGGGAGATAATACCACATTAATATAACTCCTTTTCTAAGAAATTTATGACCCACAAATGAGTAGACTCTTCTCCTTCCATTACAGAGAAACTCAGATATGGCTACTACAGCATTTGGAATGGAATACCAACCTCATAGTGATAGAGAAGGTAATGCCAATACCAAAAGAGTTGAGGCAGAAAAATTTTCAAAAAATTAAGCAAAGAAAAGAGGAATTACCCGTAGACCATAACAGGAATCAGATCACGACCAGATTTTGCAACAATAGGACCAAAACATTCCTGTCAAAGAACGGAGGAAGCAGCTTAAGAAATAGTTGCACAATCAAAACTCTCCTCGGCAACTTAGAAAGCATGTCTTAATACACAAATGGAGCCCATCCCAAAAGCTGGAGAGAAGATTGGCTTGAAAAGCATAGATTGTTGTCAGTTGAGCCAAGTTCATGGAATCAGGGGAGAGAGAGGTTGTGGTTCACAACTTGAAGGGGCACGCAAAAAGTTCAAGACTATTAACTACTTACTCGGAAAACTGCAGTAGCTGCTGATAGTAAATCTCTCCGAATGTGACTTTTACCCATCAAAATTCTCCATTGAACATCACCAGCAGCTTCATCAAGTAATAGCCCTCTCTCAGCATGTTTTCTATTTATGATATCTAACAGTTCCGACGGAATCATCTGTACTCCACTGTTAACAGAATCCTTTAAAACTGCATGGATTTGATCACAGTAATCACAGCAGAACCAATCATCCTTAGGAACCTCCTGGAGTGATCATGCAAGAAGCATCAGTGACTACAACTGCAAGACCAACTACACTAAAGTAACTACGTTAGTATTAAACCTACTTTTAAATCACAGCGTCCACTGTCTCTTAAACAACCTATGTGAAACTCCTTTTCACACTGAAGGAAGAAATAACAAAACCCAAATAAGCTAGACAATAAAGAACTGAAAAAACTTCTGCAAGTTTTGATGATGAAGAAAGGCATACTTGGTCACAGTATATAACTGTTCGGTCACCAAAAGTTTGTGCCTGAAAATCATGGCCCCTAGTGAACAATAAAAAACAGGAAATGTAAAATATTGGCTAACAAAAAAAATTAAAAAGTAGACAAACAAAAACACAAAAACTGATGATCAACAAAAACAAGAGAGTAATTAAAAATACTGGAACAAAAGAAAATTCCTAAAGGAAATTGAACAATGACACCCTCTAACAGTCAATTCTCTAAACCCTCGATTTTGTTATTTTGCTTTTTCCATCATCCCATCCCATGATAGCATCAATCAGTTTACTTATTTCCCAAACTCGCCCTTAGCAAAACCATATGATAAGCCAATATGATGATATCCAGAGTTTCTTATAGCTATATCAATCTAACCAGTTAGTCTCACTATTCAGAAAGATTACAATTCAGTAAGAACACTCAAGGGATTAACCAACCTGCAAATAGCACAACCACCAATTCCAGATTCTAGACTTTTAACAACTCGAGTCGATTGAATAATGATAGATTTTGATCCATGGCCAAATTTATTACAGTTTGAACAACACCAAGAAGCCTTGGCAACTGACTGCAAATCCAAGCATGCTGCAGCACAAAAATATCCAACCAAATCAAAAATAATGTGAGAGGACTAAATGACATAAGACATTGTTCCTTTGCAATAAGAGTTATTCGGTGAGAAGCAGTGAGAAGAGTTAAGTACAAATACAACATGCCAACACACCTATTGAACAGGAACATTAAAACCATATAGTATTTGAGAAGACTAAGAACGCCAAAGGGAAATAAACTGAAAAAAGCATTCTATTACATAACACATAACTAAAGATATAACATAAACTGCAAACAAGATATACATGGATGAAATGCCTGAGGACAAGTTTCACAACATATTAGGTTCCCCCCATCTCCACATTTTGTGCACATATCATCGCTCACACTAGCTGTAAGGCTTTTTCCATTTTTCAGTGAAATAGCTATGTCATGGAGGGTCAGTCCATTAGAACTGTAAATGTGATGGTAACTGCAAAAGGTACAAATATTTGAGTAGAGATAAATCAATCTAATTTACATCATCAAGATGTCAGAACTACTTTTAAGAGGCTACTCACGGTTGACGCCTAGCAGCCATTCCAGCGTGTGCCTCAAATTGAGACGGACTGATCTATTCATGCAAAGAAAGATAATTGAATAGTATGAGGTATCAAAGGATTGAACTTAAATGATCACATGCAAACTTCATGAACCACTATGACTGTTCATCTTCATCACCTTACCTCTGTTTCACAGCAATTACAGAATATGCCATTTCCATGCTTGTAGCCGCCTAAAATTTTCTGAAAAAAAAAATGTATCACTAAATTAGGTCAAGAGGATGACCAAAAGAATACATATATCATGGTTACAAAACACACAACTTACATGTCCTTTTACATAATAAGCTAATTCAGCACCATCTGAAAGACCATCAGGCATAAAAAGTAGCCGGTGAAGATCATTATCTCTGCCAATTTTCTCCAGGTTAAATAATTCAAGGTAGAACATAACAAGACAAACAGATTTTGATTAGTATAACAGTAATAACCTTCTCTTTGAACCACCCTCTGGTGTTTTTTTTTGTTTAGCCACCAACCCAGATTCATAGGAGCTTGGTCTGTGAGTGCAATGAACCCATCAGCGAACAAGACAGTATTGTGAACATAAGTCAGATACCTTTACATAGGAAAAGCTGACAAGCAAAAAAACAAAGAAAATGCTAAAATACAAACAAGAAATAGATAAGAACTTGTTTTCACTATTATTTCCCATTCTATAGAGAGAGGCATAGAGAGGGAGATACAGACCGTTTCAATGCACGTCTCTGCTCTTCTGAAATACTCATAAAAGTGCTCTGACAAACTTGCTGTGTAGAAAAAACTTGAAGTTGGCCAACCAGTTCCTCCTAAGGTTTGGGTGGGCTGGCTGCAAATTTCACAAAATTCTCAGCAAAAAATGATTAGAAATTAAGTTATAAACTTAATGCTGCAATCTATGAAATTTCCAAGAGAAGAAATTGCAACCAAAGCCTAGCACCATCTAGAAGAAACAAGCAACCTGGCCTAGATAAAAGTTTTAAAGGCCTTTGTAAGAACATCAAGCAGTTTTTCAATAAATTAACCCCTTGGCACTTTATATTTCTTCTCCTGCCACTCAGTTGAATCCTTGTGATGTTTACATACCACAGAACTTAAAACAAAATGACTGCGCGAGCAGGGAAGTAGCGATAAACCCAGATCACTAAAAAGAAATAGCATCTATGATAAAATCTATCTAGAAAGGCAAACAATATCAGTGTGTGTGGGCTACTAAAGATCCGACTCAAATTAACTGAAAAATCAATTGAAAGGGAAACAGGAAATGATAAAAATATATCTTGACATACGATACCAGCATGTGTATATTTTGAGAGATTAAGAAAGAGGACCAGAAAGGATAGATGGGAGAATAACCAACAAGAGTCAGAACCGCAAGAAGTTAGTGGGAAATCTTCAATAATCAGGAAAATATAAAAGAGGAACAAGTAAAGTTATGTCTAGGTAAGAAAGTGAAATCGAAAGATCTGAGGGAGAGATTATGCAATCAAATGCATTCCCTCGAACATGTTTGTCATAGAAAGTGCCCGGCTCTATAACGCAGAAAAACTTTTGGAACTATCTAACGTGTCTTAACATTGAAGAGAACAGGATACAGTTGCCTTTTACACCTTAGCCACTTGTAATTACAGTAAAGCAGCATTAATTCACATTGCAGGAAATTGTATAACTTTGCATTAAACCAGGAATAACCGGATTGGTTTTACTAAAAGTTGAATCAAGCAGAGGGAAAATGTTCTAGGCTAGAACTTCATAAACCTTTTTAGTATTAATTACTCCAAACACTAAGTAATACAGCCAAATGATTCCAGGCAGCTTATAGAAAAGGAAACAAGAGGGGAAAGGTAAAACTATAAATTAGCATATAAGGTTAGATACGAAAGTAGACAATAGGAAGTTTCACCTTAAGAAAAAGTAAGGCAAAGGTAGCTTGCTGTAATGTCTTGTATCTAGACCAATCTTTTGATTGGTTGGCGGTAGACTAGCTGCATATGCAATTAAGATTAATCAAAAAAGAGCATGAAGAATTCATATATATATAGGCCATACTTTTTGATATTATTGTTTGTTGAGTGGATTGATTTTTGACAAAATTAATACAAACATTACCAACACCGACAATTTTCAAAAATTGCTCAATAAGCAAGTACAATATGCAATAAATCAAACATTATCACCTTTACAAACCTGGAAGAATTCCTCATTAATGGATGAAACAGCCATGTCTTTCACAACTTCATCCAGCATACTAGCCGGAGCAGTCTTTACTGCTTGAACAACACTGTAAATTGGTCTCCCATTCTGTACGTGTATATGATTATTTGGATGCTAGTCTTAAAACCAGCATGCTGCTCAAACTCATAAACCTATCAGGTACAATTCAGTCTCACAATTACTATAAATGGTTAATCAATTTGTGCAAGTGCAATCAGAGTAGGAAACACGCCAGTTTACTCTGGAGAAATTGCAAATTGAACAGCCGCACAGGTACCGTCCACCATCTATAATTCCATCTAGCTCCCGCTGGCACATCATTACAACAACATTAGGATTTTGGACGATCAGTAAAATGTAAGCAATCAAAGCAACGAAAAATCCATGTTTACTTACCGCTGGAGAAAGGGATAAATACTTCAGCCTCGCCCCATCAAGGATGCCAGTTGACAGCAGCTTCCTAACATTTGAAGGATTGTTGTGAGGAACTACTTTCTTACATATCTTCGACTCCATATTGGAAACATATGTACAATCATCCATACGTCCAGAAACTTCTCCGCCGGAATGATTACATGAAGAGTAGTCCCTTGCATCTTCTTCAGTGTAAGACACTCCTCGATCGATGGCACTAGTCGCAGGTTCAGCCACCGAAGTAGCGGTCTGGGTGTCATAATCCTCATTTCTTTCGCTAATTTTGAGAGTAATCCTCCTAATCCCAGATGAACTAACATGCTTAAGTATCTACAACACAGAGTGACAAACAGAAACGAAACCGAACCAGGGTTATCATTCTGAGGGATGCTGACATGCGCGTCCGTGTTATCACTAATCGGCGGCTCTTCCTCACTCAGGGCTTCCACCGGACTCGAACTTCCAGAAGACGTGTAAGTTTCCCTGCCACGACCCACTTGGTAACTTCGTAACAAGTCAGACCAGTGGCTACTAATCTCGTGACAACTCGAAGCATTTTCTCTAGGCGAAACTATGCGACTCGAAACTTCAGACTTAATACCCTCAGTTGACGCTTCTTTTGCCTCTTTCCTGTAGGGAAACGCTTCCTGCTGTGCGCCAGCTACCAGAAACTCGTTATCCGAAGTATTATCTTTCTCAAAATTCACATCCGAGGCCATTTCCGCACAAATTACACTTTCTCCCATGGACAAACTCCAAACTTACCCGAAAACCGCAAAACCACGAGACAAATTGAATAGTAATGTACATTATTACACCAACAGTGCTTCGTAGTTTGGGCTTGAATCGGTTTTTGACTCCAGAGAAACATAGAACAAAAAAATACATTATTTACGAAAACATAAGTAACTGTCAATAACCGCTAAAGCTGGTCTACCAAATCCATTAAGGCCACCCTAAACAGCCTGAAAAATCAATTCAAACACAGCTTCTTGATCGAGCCCAAACACAAGTTCCCTGGAATTCGACCCAAACGAACAACCGCGAGAAGGAACTTTTTGAGTCAGAGTCTGGATCTTATAGATCTGAGGTTAACGAATTGAGCTTTTGTTACACATAAATTTGATTCATTCGATAAATGAAGGTTCAGAAGATAAGTGTTAGGGTAAGGATTTTAGATTCTCTGTAAACGAATACTTGAAGCGGAAACGCAGAGGGCGGTAAAAAACCAGAGAGATGAAGAAGCTCTGCTCGCTGTTCAGATTTAAAACTTTTAAAAGAAAAAAAAAGAAATAAAATAACAGACTTATTTATATTAAAAACAAGTGGATAAATAGTAGGACCCACTCATGCAGGATCGTGCCACGTAGCAACGAGACAAGTGTGATGTATGTTCAGACAGATTTGGAGATGGGCGATTTTGATTGGTCGTAAGCTGACGTGCACTATTGGAAAAGGCTTTGGGCTCTGTACGATTACGTGTCAGCTTTGGGCTCTAAAGCTAAACATGAAGCCCACCAAGTTTAACTGCAGGGTAAGTCTTTTTGTTTTAATTGAACGACTTCTTCTTTAAATCGTTATATTGGAGGAAAACATCACTTTTCGATGATATATATGTAAAAATAAAAAATCTTATGCTTTGATCAATCCCTTTTCATATCTATCCCCTAATTTCTTGTTGCCAATCCAACTCCCCTCTTAGATTAGTTGATGATTTGATAATCAAGGATGAGTTTTGAAAGATTTAAGACCACAAATATGCTCCACGCGGATAATCATTATATCACTCATTTGGAAAGTCATTTACATACTAAATCCAGATAATGTAGCGCTTGTCCATACTGAAGGACCTTAAGATTATTTTCAGGGTTATCAGCAATCTATCCTAATCAACAGTGACAGTGTAGAATCATCCTTCACATCACTGATGCGACAATAGCTAAGATGACATTCAACCGTTATCATTTCAAGTCTTTTGATTAATCAATTAGTGTCAATTAAACTCTTGAGTTTCAAACCTCAATCGAGTAGTTTCTAAATTCAAATGCTAATCGTCGTCCATAATCATTAGCTTGTTATCTAAGATCAGGGAGCTCAATTATTTGTTCTTTATACCGACTACATCTGGTCCCCGTTATCAACAACTACTATATATTACCTTCAATATTATTACTAGTATAGTATATAAAGTATGAATTATATTTTTTTTGCATATAACTGAGTTATGTTGATTTTACTTCATCTAAATTAATAGAATTTTAAGTGAAATAGTACCCTCAATAGATGAGCAAAATCTTCAATCTTGGAAATAGCAAGCAAAAGTCGGGAGTTGGTGAACCACACGCTGTGCACACCAACAAATGTCAACGCCTCCTAATTGGCTGCCACTTTCTCTCAATATCTCATTTAACGGCCACGTAACGGTTTCCTTCTTACAAAGGGACCGTTATCTTGTTTTTTGCCACGTAGCCTTCGCTTGGATTCTTCTATCGCCCATCAAAAATTTAGACACGATTTTTACCTCGTGACTTGCAAATGGTGCGACCATTATCTCTGCAGTTTTAGAATTCAGGGTTTTAAAGACATGATCATGTGAGAGGGAAGATTCCACCAAGTTTGTCGAAGCACACAAAAGAACGGACTACAGGATTAAAGCAGGACGAAAAAAAAGAAAAGAAAAAGAAAGCCAAACGAAAGATCCTGAGGAGCTTACTCTCTGAGTCAACCGGTCAGCTTTTGGTTTCAGGTTAACTTGTTACACAACTAGAAGGAGCTGTATCAGCTGAAACGTACCCGAGAAAAAACACTTTTGTGGAATATCTTACTTTGAAACTGCTACAGTAACATCGCTACAGTAATTTCCGCCTTACTACATGCTATAGTACTTTTTGCCTTTATGGAGTCTGCTCCCTTCTCAGAAGGCATCCGCACTCTGCTATGGCTGGTCCTTCCCACACAGCCAAAAAAGTCCGATTGCAAGAACGGGAAGAAGACCCTCCTCCCATTGATCAACCAGCGATTCAACCACTTCCAAGCTACTGTGCTGCTGTTTCAGGTCATCCTACTCAGGCCAGCCATTCTATCAATCTCCATTGGCCAGATGACCCGTCAATAGAACTAGAAGAGGGCGATCTCACTCTGGTACAGGGACCTCATAGCTTGGGCATAGAATTGTCCTCTACATTCCGAGGCAAATTAGACACCGTCTAGGCGCAAGCGGTAGTGATCAAGCTGATGGGATGAAAGCTGGGATTCAGTATGCTCCGGGATCGCCTTCTCACCTTATGGCACCCGACTGGTCCCCTAAAAATCGTGGATTTAGAGAATGATTTCTATCTGATCAACTTCAAGGAGGAGCGGGATTATATTCATACCTTGACACAGGGCCCTTGGATAATTTCCGGCCATGTCCTTTCGGTCCAACCGTGGACTCCAAACTTCCGCCCTTCCTTCGGCTGTATCACCCACGTCATGGCTTGGGTCCGCTTCCCGAGCTCCCTATTGCCCGATACCACCGCTCCATTCTCACTGTTCTTGGTAATCTGGTAGGGAAAACAGTTAAGATAGACGATACCACGCAACAGACCTACCGAGGACGCTTTGTGCGCGTGGCTGTCACCCTGGATCTCAGTGCTCCTCTGCGTTCAGTCGTTGAACTCGATGGGGAAGTCATTCACGTTGCGTATGAGGGACTTCCCCAAATTTGTTTCCACTGTGGTCGGGTCGGCCATAGCTCCGAAACTTGCCCCTCGCGACCCACGACTCCTCCTGTTCCTACACCATCCTCAGTCGAGTCCCCCCTGCCAGATCTCGTCGTCCCAGGCGGAGATCCCTCCCCTAGTCCCCCACCAGCAGATACTTTCGGTCCCTGGATGCAGGTGACCCGTCGGACTCGCCGGCCCCCACCTTCTTCTATCGGATCTAGACGGGATAGCCCGACCCAATTGCCGCACGGTGGCTCTCGCGGGTCACGATTCTCAGCTCTCTCCCCTGCTGTGTCAGACGCTGCCCCTACGAGCCTCCCTCCAACGGTCGCCTCTCCTAGCTCCTTCGTTGGACCATTTTTGTCCGCTCAGGACCAGCAACCCAACCCATCCCTAAGCACATCGTTTAAACGAGGCGAACGCCACAGAAGGGGCTCAAAAATGGGAGTTTCTAGATCCCATTATACTCATCCGGGGACGACGTCGTCTCCTTCCCAGATGTGTTTTTCCGTGGGCTTGTCTCCAACTACTGGCCCAGCCTCATCTTCTACTCCCCAGCCAGCTCCTCCCTTGGCCCAGGCTACCTCCTCGGGCCCAGATGTCGTTCCTCCTCCACAGGCCTCATCCTCCACAGGCCCATGCACTCCAGGCCCCCCGTCCCAGCCCGTCACACATAGCAATTTCTCTACCGTCCCACGAGGCTTTGCTTTCACCAGACCCGACCATATCTCTGCCAGTCCCCGCAGGTGTGGACCTTGAGGTGATGGACGTGGCCCACACTGATCCCCATGGCCCAATGGACATGGCCCCCCACCATCCTATCCGCGAGGCTTCCCCTCCCCGGCCTCCCGATCCAGTTCCCGACCATCGACCGGATGGGGAGTTGAACGCTTCACCCGATACGCCGATGGCGGACCCTACCCTTACGCCCCTGCCTCGCCCAGATCTCGCTGGCCAAGCTGGTCCCAATGACCATGTCACGACCGGTACAAGTTAGTCCCCTTTCTCTTTTTATGTTTATGACGATATTTATCTGGAATTGTCAAGGAGCTGGAGGTCAGACCTTCAAGCCCATTATGAGGAACTATATTCGACTCCATAAGCCCCGCTTAGTGGTCATTATTGAGCTGCGTATTAGCGGAGAACGAGCTCTGAAAGTTATTCGTACTCTGGGATTTAGCAATTTTTTCCGTGTGGAGGCGACGGGCTATTCAGGCGGGATTTGGCTGCTTTGACAAGCGAATGTTGATGTTCGCATTCGTCTTGCCCACCGCCAATTTATTCATGCTCGAGTACAGTGGGACCGTCACTTGTTTGATTTCACCGCTATCTACGCGAGCCCCACCTACTCGTTACAAAAATACCTCTGGCACTACCTGGTCTCCCTTGCTCCGCACATCACCGTCCCCTGGATTCTGGGCGGGGATTTTAATGCGAAATTGGAGGGTGTTGATAAGCGCGGGGGTTCCCGAACCCAACCTACCATTAACACTCACTTTCGGGATTGTATGCTCCGGTGTCATCTCCAGGATCTTGGGTTTTCAGGCCCGAGATTCACGTGGAAGAGGGGCACTCTCCGGGTCAGGCTTGATCGGGCCTTCAGATCGCCTGCTTGGCTTTCTACGCATCCGAGTACCCGGGTTACCCACCTCCCTTTTCTCAAATCGGATCATCGCCCTCTCCTTGTTAGGTTCAGCGCTCCCGCTCCTCCCCCGCTGCTGCGACGTCCTTTCCGTTTTCAATCGGCGTGGCTCACTCACGATTCTTTCGCCCAACTGGTCGCTGATAACTGGCATCCGAGTTCCTCGGATTTCAGTGGAGCGATCCGACGCTTCTCGAAGAAGCTTCACCATTGGAATGCCACGGAGTTTGGAAATATTTTTCATCGAAAAAAATGCCTTATGGCCAGGCTTGAGGGCCTTTAAAAACCAGTGGAGGACTCCGATTCCCCCTCCCTTCATGAGCTCGAGACCTACCTGCGGAAGGAACTGGAATCCGTACTCTATCAGGAAGAGCTCTTTTGACACCAGCGATCCTGGAGCCAATGGATTGACCAGGGCGACCAGAATACTCAGTATTACCATGCCCTCACTCATTCTAGATGTCGTCATTCCGACATTCATTCTCTTTCTGAAAGTAATGGAAATGAAGTTACCGATCCTGTCGTTCTCCGAGGCATTGCTCAGCACTACTTGGAGGACTGATACCGCTCCGATGGTACTTCCTCTCTCCCTGGGCCTCTACCTGGCAATTTTCCCCCTCCCTTGCCACATATGACTGAGGACCTCTCTCGTCCGCTCAGTCCTGATGAGATTAAAGAGGCTTTCTATTCCATGGCTCCTAACAAAGCTCTAGGAGTTGATGGTTTCACTGCTCTTTTCTACCAATCCCAGTGTGACACTGTCGGCTCCTCCCTGATTCATTTCCTTCAGCGAATTTTTTGTCATGAAGTTTGGGAGTCGGCGATTAACCATACCATCATCGTTCTTCTTCCCAAAACCCCCTCCCCTACTTCTATTTCGCAATTCCGTTCGATCGCTCTTTGCACTGTGCTCTACAAAGGCCTCACTAAGATTTTAGCGAATCGACTCCAGCCGTACCTCGAGGGCCTAGTTAGCCCGACACTGTGTAACTTTATGCCTGGCCGCCTCATTACCGACAATATTATCATTACCCAGGAAGTGATTCACTCCATGAAACGCAAGACTGGTCGGACAGGGTCTATGGCCATCAAAGTGGACCTCGAGAAAGCTTATGACCGCCTTAGTTGGGACTTCATTCAAGGCACCCTTCACGACATTGGTATTTTGGTCTCGCTTATTTCGTTCATCATGAAATGCATATCTACGATGTCCTTTCAAGTGAATTGGCATGGTGACTTTAGCGCGACCTTTCAGCCTTCTCGCGGTATTCGCCAAGGGGACCCCCTTTCCCCTTATCTTTTTGTGCTGTGCATGGAAAGACTTGGTCATGCGATTTCTCAGGCGGTGTCCTCTGGTCGATGGGTTCCAGTCAAATTGAGTAGGAATGGCCCCCCTTTCCCATTTATTCTTTGCTGACGACCTCATTCTCTTCTCTGAGGCTTTCCTCGATCAAGTTCACGTTATTCGGAATGTTCTGGACTCGTTCTGTGCAGCCTTGGGGTATCGCGTCAGCCAGGATAAGTCGAGATGCTACTTCTTCAAGAATGTCCCTCCTTCGACCTGCCGTGCCTTAAGCAGTGAGTTAGCTTTCCCCCGGACGACCGACCTAGGTCGGTACCTGGGGGGTTCCTCTTCTGCACCAACGGGTCGGCAAGCATACCTATCAACACATTCTCGATAAGGTTCATCACCGCCTGTCTGGATGGGCCCCCTCCACGTTGTCTTTTGCTGGTCGGGTCACCCTGGTGCAATCGGTCTTAGCGGCTATACTGAGTTATACGATGCAGACTGTTCAACTGCCACGTGGGTTATGTGACACCCTCGAACGAGTTATGTGGCAATTTTTGTGGGGTTCGTCACGCGACCGTACGAAGATTTCCCTTGTCAGCTGGGAGGAAGTTTGTATGCCTAAAACCATGGGGGGTCTAGGTATTCGCAGGATTAGGGAACTGAACCATGCTTTCCTGGCCAAGCTCGGTTGGGCCTTGATAGTCAATCCTAAAGCCTTGTGGGTCAAGGTGCTATCTGATAAATACGCTTTTGATGTAACCCGCCTTCCATCCTCCTTTCCTTCCACTGGGGGGTCGATGGTGTGGAAGAGCATTAAAGCGACATGGCATATCGTGAATCAAGGCCTACAGTGGAGGGTCGGTAATGATATGACGACCCGCTTCTGGCTCGACCCTTGGGTCACGAAAGTCGGGCCACTTTTCTCCCACTTAACTCAGCCCATCCCGGACCGTCTTCTTAGCCTCAGCGTCAGTAACTTCGTTGACTCCACCGGTAGTTGGAACCTGGCAGCCTTCCACTCGTACCTCTCGCCTTCGCTTTGCCGTACTTTAGCTGGCATGTTCCCTCCTTCTCAGTTTCTGGGTCCCGACTGGATTATATGGGGAGCCTCTGAACAGGGCCACTTTACCGTTGCCTCTACTTACTCCATGCTTCTGGGCCATTCGGACGCAGATCCACATGGGATCTGGCGGGCCATTTGACAGTGGTCGGGGCCCCAACGGGTGCGCTCCTTTTTATGGTTGCTAGCAAAGGATCGCTTGCTCAGTAATCAGCAAAGGGTGCGCCGCCACCTCACCACTGACGATACCTGCCTCCACTGTTTCCAGGAAGAATCATCCCTCCATGTTGTTCGGGACTGCTTGATCACGCGACGTGTGTGGACCACCATCCTGCCAGACATCGTCACCTCGCCTTCCTTCGGCCTCCCCCTCAGTGCCTGGTTGCTCGGCAACCTCCACCAACATCGGCGGGTGTAGGGCCAGGATTGGGCGCTTCTTTTTGGGTTGACTTGCTAGTTCCTCTGGGGCTGGAGGAATAAGTCTATCTTCGATTATACTTTTGTGTGGCCTGACTCACCCTCTTTTCTCATGTTGTCTTTTGCAGATCAGGTTCAGACTGCTATCGAGCGGTACAGTCGGGTCACCACTAGCTACCATCCCCATCAGGCACAGTACATTGGCTAGAGTCGATCGTCGCCGGGCTGGGTCAAGTTGAACACCGATAGGGCTTGCAATCGCTCCCAACTCATGGCTACAGTAGGTGGCCTCGTCCGCGACAGTGACGACGTCTGGCAAGGCGGCTTTACCTAGAATATAGGTTGGTGCACAACACAGTCCGCAGAGCTCTGGGCCGTCTACATCGGGCTCTCAATGGCTTGGCGGTTGGGCTTCCGACAGCTGGAGCTGGAAGTGGCCTCGCTGGGAGTGCACCAACTCCTCTCCTCTGTGTCCACTCGGTCTCATTCGAGCAACTCACTCGTCCTTGGTATCTTGGAATTTCTCAACCGAAACTGGACTGTTGTTCATCGGTACGTCTACCGAGAGGGCAACAGATGTGCGGACTGGCTCGCTGCCTAGGCAGGCCATACTGACATTGGGGTCACTTTTTTCGATGTTACACTTATAGGGTGCCATAGTCTTCTTTTAAAAGATATGTCAGGAATCTGTTTCCCGAGACTCGTTTTGTAGTCGGAGTTCTATCTTTCCCTTTATACAAAAAAAAATCTAGACATGATCCCACCCACGTCACATTACGTCATCCCTTTTATGTTTTTGTCCAGTTTGACGTAATATATAAAACAAATAAGCAGTTCTTAATCTCCTCAACCCCTCTGGAATTCTGATTGAGTTTTCTGTTTTGTTGATAGGTATACACCAGCTGTTGCAGTAAAAGTGGATGGTTCAGCTGCAGCATGTATTTCGAGAAGAAAATCAGTGCACAGATAGCCTTGCTCGTCTCACTGGGGTGTGCAGTTCGGGTCTCTCTTTACTATACGGTCCCCCTTTTGGAGTTCAGGAGATCCTCTGCCGCGATGCGCAAGGCGCTATGTACCCACGAGCGTTAATTTAGTGTTGTATTTTCCCTTGTGTAATAAAAAAATAAAAATAAATAAACAATTCGATTACCTGAAATTGTGAGAGTATAAAACATGTTAGGCTGTTAGTTTTAATTTAGGGCATCTTTTCCCAAAAAAGTAAAAGTTTGTTGCTTAAACTTAGTTGGTGAATAGACTGTTGGTAAAGTCAATTGGATTGCCCAAAAGCAATCTACTGTTGTATTGAAATATCATATTTATGCATTGGGAACACAATTTCAACTTGGAAGACAAAAAGGGTTTGACTAAAGATAGAATCGGTGGCTGTATCATTATGATGATACTTTCTATAAACTAATTAAATACGTAATCGTTTGAAATACTATGGATCGGTTAGTTCAAAATGCACCCACTAAGTTGGCTGTTATAAGCATAATAAGTCATTTATAGTATCGTAATTTGCTCCAAGTGGGAACGGAACTACACTTAAGGATCAATACATGTAATCCATGTTCGATGTACAAGCATTGTTTTGCTACAGTTAGGTAAGGAATTTTTTCCTTTGAATTTGAATGCGTCACCTGAAATTGTTGACTTAGGTATCGTGACAAACAAAATTTATTGATGGGTTATGACCTATCAGGAGTTCATCACTTCCAAGTTGAACTATACGTATTCTTGGAACCTGGTTTTAGCCATTTATTATTTGGTTATAATTTATGACAAGCCTTGAATGTAACTCTTCCTTTGATAGTAGCTTGATGTTTTCTGAGGAGTCCCAAGTACATTGGAAGTCAGGCTTACAGTTAATGCAGATGTAATTAGGGTGATATTCTACGTGGCTTGTAGGATTTGAAGTCAATGATCTGAAGTTCTTAGTTTCATTACTCTTTCCATTTCACATGAACAATTTTGATACTAATTAGGGAAAGAGCTCAATTTATTTTTCGAAATTCTTTTGAGCTTAAATTCCTCAATTTTAATATTAAAAATATTTTTCTAGTTCTATCTTTGAATCCAGTATAACAATGGGCCATTGTATTCTCCATATCTTTCCTCCAGTTCTTCCCACAATTCCTTTGCAGAAGTTATGTATGAAAATGCTTTACCAATGTCGTTTGAAATCGATTCAAGATCGACAAAGTCACCTTGTAATCCACTCTGCATCAATGGTCATAATCTAGTGATTCATCATCTAGCTTTACACATCTTTCAAAATCAAGCTCTAGTTTAGCTCCTAACTCTATCTTTATTGCCCTACTCCATGACAAGTAATTGTTTGCTTTCAATTGAGTGTAACCAGAATCAACCCTGGATGATCAGATCCTTGAAGTTGCATTGGATTTCCATCAATGTGATAGAACACTGACGTAGAAAAATGTAAAAGACAAAACACTGTGATATTGGACTATAAAGGACAAGATTCTAAGGAAACGAGAATTTTTAATGATAAGAAGAATTGATAACGCCAGCAGTTTTGTGAAGTCTGCCTTACTTCTCACTCATCAAACATTTCATCAATCTTCTCTCCTCTCTTCTCCCTTTCCTTTGCTCTTACAAATGACACATAACAAACTCAGCCTTATCTGGCATAACAACTCGACACAAAATAACAACTTGACACAAAATAACATTCGTACTGCACTCCTCGGTGATCACGCGCAGAGCTTGCCACCTCATCCTCTATTCTCACACTTTATTCATGCATCCCACCCGATTCCTTTTGCTCACCATTGTTGGATCCTACCTTTGTAAAGCCTCTCAGCCTTTTTCTCATGTAAACCATCTGGATCGCAGGACGTGGCCCATCATTACCCCCTCCTTCAACATTCACCTTGTCCCCAAGGTGGAAATCAGGAAAAACATCCCTTAAAAGCTGAAGTGGTTCCCATATGGCTTCAAAAGGTGGAAGGTTCTTCCATTTAACTAACAACTCCAGCTCAGCTCCCTGACCACGAGTCTTTAAAATTTCTTCAGGTTCCACTGTCCACTCCATATCAGAAGATAATGATGCTGGAAGTGGCAGCATTTGGTCAGATTTTCCCACGGCTTTCTTTAATTGTGAAATATGAAATACTGGGTGAATTCCAACATTGTCTGGAAGCTGCAACTTATAAGCCACCTTACCAATACGTTGAATAACTGGAAACGGTCCGAAATAGCGTGGTGCTAATTTCTCGTTAAGACGTGAAGCTAAGGAGCTTTGTCGATAGGGACGCAGCTTGAGATAGACTAAATTCCCTACTTCAAAAGTCAAGTCGCGCCTATGTTTATTGGTGACTTGTTTCATCCGATTTTGAGCAATAAATAACTGTTCTTTGAGCTCATCCAACATCAAATCTTACTGTAACAATTGTGTTTCCAGAGTGGAATTTGTGGTGTCATGATGATTATATCGTATCAGAGTTGGAGGATCTCGCCTATAAACAATCTTCAAGGGAGTAAGCTTAGTGGCCGTATGGTATGAAGTATTATAAGAGTACTCAGCCCATGGAAGCCACTTACACCATTGGAGCGGCTGTTGGCTAGCAAAACATCGCAAATATGTCTCAAGACAACGGTTGACCACCTCATTTTGTCCATCCGTTTGAGGATGATAAGCTATGCTCCTTTTCAAGGAAGTGCGTTGGATACGGAATAACTCATCCCAAAAGTGACTAAGGAAAACTCGATCTCTGTCTGTGACAATACTGCGGGGAAACCCATGCAATTTCACAACCAGTCAATGAACGCCTTGGCAACTACCTTGGCGGTATAAGGATGTTTGAGGGGAACAAAATGTGAATACTTGCTCAACCGATCTACCACAACCAGAATAGAATCAACCCCATAAGATTTTGGAAGACCATCTATAAAGTCCATGCTAATATCCTCCCATATGGCTTGGGGAATGGGAAGTGGCTGTAACAAACCCGCCGGAGAAAGGGTCTGATATTTGTGTTGCTAGCAGACTTGACATTCTGCGACAAAACGCTTAATAGCTGCTCGCATACCATGCCAAAACAACTCTCCTAATATGTGTTTAAATGTGCGAAGAAATCCTCCATGTCCTGCTGTTGGACTGCAGTGAAATTCCTACATAATTTGTGGAATAAGAAATAAGGAGTGAGGAATTACCAGCTTGCCATGGTAGTGAAGCACTCCATGCACCAGTGACCACCCAGGTTTAGATAATGGGTCCTCCTCCAAGGCTGTTTTGATAGCACAAAGATCGGGATCAGCAACAATCTCCTTATGCAAAAGGGGCCAATCAATCCAAGAAGGTACTGAAATAGCCATTAGTTCTTCATGATGGGGAATTCTAAATAGTGCATCCGCCACTTTATTCTCTGGGCCTGGATGATATTGAACCTCAAAATCGTATCCCATAATCTTCGTAAGCCACCTTTGATATTCAGAAGCAATCAAACATTGCTCCAACAGAAATTTTAGTGATTTTTGATCCGTTCACACTACAAAATGCCGACCTAGCAAATAGTGTCTCCACTTTTGAATAGCCATCACAATTGCCATCTATTCACGTTCGTAAACTGATTTAAAATGTGCTCTTCCTTGCAACGCATGGCTGTAAAATGCAATTGGTTGCCCTTTTTGTGACAACACTACTCTAAGGCTAATTCCCGAAGCATCAGTTTCCACAATAAATTCTGTTGAAAAATCTAGTAAAGCGAGCACTGGCACAGTTTTCATGGACTGCTTTAAAGTGTTGATAGTCGCGGAAGCTTCCTCTGTCCACTGAAAGGAGTCTTTCTTGAGCAAGTTTGTTAGTGGAGCAGTGATTTTGCCGTAGTTGCGCACAAATCGCCTGTAATACCCCATCAAACCAAGAAATCCTCGCAACTCCTTTGGGTTAGAAGGCATGGGCCATTGATCCATGATATTGACTTTATTGGGATCTCATGCAACTCCTTGGGCGGAGATAATATGCCTAAGATACTCTACTTCAGCCTGGGAAAAACAACATTTTTTGGCATTTGCATAAAGACATTGCTCTCTCAAAACAGTTAGAACAGATCGTAAATGCTTCATATGTTCATCAAAGGATGAACTGTAAATCAAGATATCATCAAAGAATATGAGCACATACCGACGCAGAAACAGGCGAAATATATTGTTCATCAATGCTTGGAACATTGCCGGGACATTCGTCAATCCGAATGACATCACTAAAATTTTGTAATGGCCGTCGTGAGTGCGAAAGGCAGTCTTGTGAACATCCTCCTCCTTGACACGAATTTCGTGGTATCCCGGTTTAAGATCTAGTTTGGTAAACAACTTGGCCCCATGAAGCTCGTCTATCAACTCATCGATGTTAGAGATTAGGAATCAGTCCGAAATCGTAACACAATTCAATGCCCTATAATTCACACAAAATCTCCATCTGCCATCTTTCTTACGGACCAAAAGCACGGGACTAGAAAAGGGACTAACGCTTGGCCGTATAATGCCTGCCGATAACATTTCTGTTACCAACTTTTCAATCTCTGCCTTTAGATTATGAGGATAGCGATATGGTCTAACGTTGACAGGACCCTCGCCTTCTTTCAACAAAAGTGCATGCTCATTACCACGCACTGGAGGTAATCCCTTCGGGCTCTCAAAAACAGCCTTAAATTCTTGCAGTATTTCTTTGACTCTCGGATCATCACACTCCTTAGCAGTGTTACTCTGGACTGCTATATGCATTAAGTCCAACATCAACCCCGATTTCTCTTATTGTAATTCCTTAGCCATGGTCTTCAAGGAAACCAAGGCCTTAGTAAGGCTTGGGTCTCCCTTAAGTTGAACAGTTTGACCCCCTACCTCAAAAGTCATAGTGAGCTTTTTCCAATCATCCCTGGTTTCTCCCAAAGTGGATAACCACTTTAGTCACAAAATCAAATCGGTACTCCCCAAGGGTAAAGGAAGAAAATCTTCCACAATAGTCAATTCTTGCAACCTAAGAACCACCTCTTTACACAACCCCATACCCTTCAATTGTTTCCCCGACCTAATCACAACTCCATATTGGGAAGTCTCATGAATGGGAATTTGAAGAGTTTCCACTAGACTAGTGGAGATGAAGTTGTGGGTAGCCCCACAATCGATAAACACTACAACCTTCAAGCCATGTACTTCACCTCTCAATTTCAGGGTTCTAGGTTCTAACAATCCAACCATCGAATTTAAAGAGAGTTCCACACCATTTAGGGTTTCTTCTATTGCCGTTACTCCTTCCTCCTTTGGTCCTTCATCTTCATCACCTTCACTGACTAGCAACACATTTAGTTCTCACTGCGAACAACGATGGCCAAAGTGCCATTTTTCATCACAACGGAAACATAAGCCTTGAACTCATTTAGTTTGAGCCTAGGCAGGGGTTAATTTTCGAAATTTTGGTGGTGCAGGTAAGGCTGGTGTTTTAGCGGTTTCTGGTGTGTTTTGTTTGTGAGGTGGGTTGAATGTCGTAACTGACTGATGTGTTTTGTTTGTTGATGGGTTGTCATTTTTGTTTGGGATCCATGAGATAGTTTTGTTATCATTTTTATATTGGATTGAAGGGGGTTCTTTGTGGGCTTTGGAGTTTGGAGCTAGACCTAAGATTTGATTCTTTCGTTCGATTTGGCCCGCCGTATTTGTGGTTTCTTTTAACGATCGTGGGTTCAAGACTAATAATTCAGCCTTGATTTTCTCTTACAATCCATTTACAAAGACAGCAGCCATTGTTTCCTCTTCTAAAGCTCCCACAGATGCTGCCAAGTACTCGAACTGAGCACGATATTCTGCCATCGTTCCTTCCTGTCTCACAACAAAAAATCGATGGAGTAAAGTCCCATCATGTAGTCCTGCAAAACGTTGCAATATCTAGTCCTTTAGTTCTTCCCATGAAGAAAATGACTTATTACGCTCCTCAAAACGTAACCATGCTTACGCTTCACCCTCAAAACACACGCCCACTACCTCTAACTTGTTACTCTCAGTCAACCGATTGATAGCAAAGTATCGTTCTACTCAGAAAATCCACGAATCTTCTCCTTCACCATCGAACACCAGAAGCTCTAACTTTCTTGGGTATTTGTCTTT
>JANZLK020000362.1:323743-334752 GCA_026937615.2 Erythroxylum glaucum
GTTGGCTGCTGGCACAACAGGGTGGTGCCTTACCGCGCCGCAGGCGAACGCGCGGTAGCGTTCGTGGTGGTGCTTCACCTCTGCACTTTTAGTACTCAATCTGCTTGGAAAGCTCCACGATTTTGTAGCTATAAAACTCGAATTAGAGTCATGTACAACAGATGCAATAGCTATGAAATTGGAGTTGCTTCTGGTGGCGGCGTCAACATTAACCTTCAGCCAACCCACTTCTAAAGGTTGCCAACTCACTTTTCTTGTTGCTGGTGTTCCCGGAGCAGTATCAGAAGCATGAGCAAGTCGCTAATCCTCCAAGGTTCTCTGCGCAAAACAAATAATGGAATTGGCTGATCTCCATTTATTATTCCACACCACTCCATTTCTACTATACCAGATTGCCCAAATTATCATAAAATGGTATACTGCCGATCTTTCGGTGTAGGTAGAAAGAAGGACGCAAACTATTCGAGCAAAAAAAAATTCTTGGATGCTGCTAGGTCTGGAGAACCCTCGACTAGATCTGCTTCGTGAGTGGACAGTCGAGGAACACATGCTGTAATTTCTCCTCTTCTTGATTACAAATCGAGCAACTCACATTAACATCAACTCGTTGACTTCGTAACACCGATAAGCCCGGTAGTACACCATTTAGAACACGCCAAACATAATTGATCACCTTTGGCGGAACCACACAACTCCATATCTGCCTCCATACTTGTTGATAATTTGGTAAAATTGTCCGTAAGGGGACACCAGAGTTTATAAGTGCTCTTTACTGTATAACGGCCTTTATTTTCAAATTTTCAACACTAATCATCTTTCGCCGGTCGTCTACCCAATGGTATTGCCAAAATTCGTTCACAATCATGGCTAGAGAAAAGTGAGCGAATTAAATCAAGATTCCATGAAGCATTCTCCAACAAATCCACAACCAAGAAAACATTTGAATCCGGAGGCCTTGAAGAAACAATAAAAGAATTCTCCATATCATTGAGCCACAGTGAGTCCCATATTAGAATTTGAGAACCATCTCCAACCTTCCAATGCATACCCCGTTGTAACAAAGAACGGGTTTCCTAAATACTTCACCATAAATAACTTGGATTGCTTCCTAAATATGTTGATAAGAAAGATGAACCCGTAAAATAACGAGCTTGAAGAACACGAGATACTAGCGAATCAGGCTGAGTCATCAACTTCCAACTCTGCCTTCCCAAAAGTGCAAGATTGAACTCATGGATCTTTTTAAAACCAAGGCCACCGGAAATCTTATTCTTCGCCAATTTCTACGAGGACATCCAAGTAATTCCTTTCTCATGATTAACACCTTTTCTCCACCAAAATCGAGTCATGATAGGTTCCAATTCAGTACATAAAGTTTGAGGAAGAAGAAACAAACTCATCACATAAGTGGGTATCGCTTGTAACATAGTTTTCAACAATACAACTTTACCCACCTTAGTGGGTACCGCTTTCTTGTTCCTCCATATATGCAAAGGTAACCCAAGGTAGGTACCCAAAGACTCTTTTTTCGAAACAGCAAGGATGGTACAAATAGACTCCCTCATTAAATTTAGGATACTTGCACTAAACGTTATGGAAGATTTCGCAAAATTAATGAGTTGTCCTGATGCTCTTTATAAGTCTAGAGACACCTTTGAACTTCACTAGCTTCCTGTGCATTAGTCTAAAAGAAAATAAGGCTATCGTCTGCGAAGAACAAATGAGATAAGACAGGACCTCCATTAGAAACTTTACATCCCTGTATTCTACCCGTTGAAAGTGAATGATCAAAAAGTCTTGATAAACCCTCAGTGCAGATTATGAACAGATAAGGAGAGAAGGAGTCACCCCGTCTCAGGCCCCGCGTAGGAATCATTGGTCCAATTTCAAACCCATTTTAAAGAATCTTGTAGCTGACTATTGAGAGATAATAAATAATGAGATCCACAAAACCACGAGCAAAACCCATTTTTACCATAATGGCCTCAACAAAAGTCCATTCTATGCGATCGTACGCCTTACTGATATCGACCTTTAGAGTTGCAAAATATTTCTTCCCCTAGTTCGGCTATGCAACGAGTGCATCATTTCAAAAGCAATAATACAATTATCCTGAATGTTTCTACCTACTACAAAATAACTATGGGATTCTAAAATAGCTGAAGGCAATAAGCTTTTCAATTTGTAAGCCATCATTTTAGTAATAATCTTCAAAAGTACATTGCATAAAGTAATAGGACGGAGATCACCCATTACCTTAGGCTCATATTTCTTTGGAATCAACACAATTGTTGTTTCGTTCAACTCTTTAGGAAAATTGCCCGAATGAAGATAATCAATACAGGTCTGAGCTACTTCACCATCTATGATATCCTAGTATTTCTGATAGAGACCTGGGTTAAAACCATCAAGCTTATGTGACTTGTCCGACATTATAGAAAACACAGCAGCTTTTACTTATTCTACAGTATAAGGACGAAGTAGCGATTCATTCTGATCCTCAGTAATCAACCTTGGGATATGTTCTAGAACGGGGTTAACATCACAAACTTGAAAGATGTTGAAGTATGAACTAACCACAGATTCCAAACCAGTTTCCTATGTTTGCCAACTTCCATTGTCATCCTGAAGTCACTTAATCCGATTTTTTTTGTCTAACTGTAGCGGCATTGTGGAAAAGAAAAACTAGTATTTGAATCACCTTCTTTAAGCCAAAATTCCTTCACTCTTTGCTTCCAATATACCTCACGTTGACATAGTAACTCAAAGTAGTGATTTTTAGCAGTAACAAAATTATTTATATCCGCCTAAATCTTAGACCCTCTCAACAATATCATGGATGTCAAACATTTATCCATCTCTGTCTTATGCACACTCCAAAGTTCCTTACCCCAGGTCGACAACAATTGACTGCATATCTGAAGTTTATCTGAAAGTGGTAATTCCACGTTATGATTCCAACAATCAATAAAAAGTTCCCGACAAGAAGGTTCCCTCATCCAATGGTTCTTAAATATGAATCTACACGCTATAAGTCTAGGCATAAGAAGTCGTATCTGAAGAAAGAGAGGCAGGTGATCGGACGAAGAGATAGGCAAGACCGACGCACTTGCATGTGGAAATAACTGCCACCAAACTTCTGTTGTCAAAATGTGATCAAGCTTTTCTTCTATAAGCTAGCCCAAATCTCTTCCGTGCTCCCACGTAAACTGATAGCCAGTCATAGAAAAATCATAAAGACCAGCATCTGATACTGCATCCTGAAACCTATGCATAAGAGACAACTGCTGAGGTCTTCCACCTCTCTTTTCATAGCTATAAAGAATATCATTATAGTCACCAAGGCATACCCATAGTTCCTCACTATGCGAAGCCAAAACACATAATAACTGCCATGAAGTTGATTGCCTAGATCGGTTAGGTTAACCATAAACACCAATAACCCTCCAAGCACCCACATTAGCAATATCTACCAAAGCATCAATATATCTATCACATGAACTAATAAGAGAAATAGCATTTGCAGACTTCCAAATCAACGCAAGTCCACCATTGTGGCCTCTATTGTCAACCGAAAAGAAACCATCATAATGCAAGAGGTCTTTTATTTCATTGATTTTTGAAGAACTACAAAGAGTCTCAATAAGAAAAATTAAATTCGATCTTTTAAGTCTAACAATTTCCTGCAAAGAATTTACTGCTCAAGGGTTGCCAAGCCCCCGACAGTTCCAACTTATGCAACTCATTTTTGTCGACGACCCTGATTCACAGCGCCCACCGTTGGTCCGTTTTTTGAACCAATACCAGAACTTGTAGCATCATTGTCCAAAGTACTAGGCTCCTTTGTTTTCTTTAGATCCTGACCCATTCTTCTTCTTTTAATGTCTATAATAGTAACACCTACATCCTCACCCGCCAAATTACCTCCACCTTCCACATCCATCACCTCACCCATTTTCAAATTTCCTGATTCATTGCCAGCAGAATCCGTACCTTCCTTATCCGTCTGGCGCTTATTTGAATTTTGAACTCCACTCATTCCAAACCTACCAATCCCATTCTGCGTGGACTCATCTCCCTCCTCCATTGTTCCCCCCTCCCTTAGCCATTGTGATCCAAGAGTCATGGGATTCCGGCGAGTTGTAGCTCAGATAGACGACGTAAGTTTCCAGGGAAGAGGACCGTTGTAACATCCCATCCCCGATGGGAAGGGTAAAATGGTAATTTGGAATGGGATATGAGTGTGTGAACATATCTCGGCATGGTCATGCCTAATATGGCCTCCATATATGCATAAATTGTAATTTTTGTATATGCACATGTTTGTACATGCATTCATGACATTTCCCGGCATATGTAATTATTGTGAAAAATGTGCTATTTGTGTTTGAAAGTCAAATTGGAGTGGATTTTTGTGTGTTTTTCATTTTTGTGGAATTTTAGAAATTTTTCTGAAAATTTTTGGGGATACCTTTCCGGACCGGAAAATTTACAAGTGACAAACTGATTTGGTTTCCGGTACCGAAAATGACTGTCCAATGGCACTGGAAAATTAGATACATGATTTTAGGAATTTTTACTTTGAGCCATTGGAAATTTGGAGAGAAATTGGACTAGAAATTAATTGTTTTGGAAAGGAAATAAGTGAACCTTTAAAAATGAGACAAGTGGCAAGTGACACATGTCACTTGCCTACTTAGTCTTATACTTAAGTGATTTATATAAATATCTTACCTAAGGCAAAGCCATCCACGACACTTCTCTTTTAAATGGGTTTAAGGTGATTTCAAAGTGATTTTCCTCACCATCCGTAGCTACTTCTCTTCCTCTCCTTCGTGAGTTGCCTTCTTCTTGAAAAAAATTGCTACTCTTCTTCACCTAGACCAAGGCTCTTCTTTGTTAATTGCTTGCTTCTCCTTTATTCACCCATAAATCAAAAACCTAGGCCTTGTGATGATGGTTGCCGTGGGTATGAGAAGTGAAGTAGGAAAGTTGGTGAGTTGGTGAAGATTGGAAGATTGGAGCTTAAATAGGTAAGGCTTGTGTTTTATTGGTAGTTAAAATCATTTATTGTGCTTATTGGTGCATTAATTTAATGAAGTTTGTGTATAGAATGTATGGGCATAAGTCATGGTTATGTGAGGATGAATGATGTTGGATATATGTAGTATGTGAATTAAATGTTTTGGAGTGGTTTATATGATGTTAGATGATTGGTAATTAAAGTAAGAACCTTTTGTATGTGTGCTGCCATTTTATGGTTAAGTGTACAAGTGAAGATCTAGATGAAATTGTGGCTGAATTAGTGACTAAATGGAATGCTTATTGATGTAGGAATGATGTTGGAATGAAAGGAGTAGAGTTAGATATGAGAATCTGGAAATTTTACTTTGTGTAGGTTTCAGATTTTTGGTCATAACTTTTGTTATGGTTGTGCTATTGAGTTGAGGTTTAGCTTAAATTAAACTTAATAAGTATGGCTATATTTCATATGAAGGAAGTTTTGTCCAATTCTAACTTTGAGGGTCTTAAATTTTGCTTGGAAAGTGAGTTGTTAGGTGCTGTATGAGCAGTAATCCGAACCTTGTGACCTGAAACTTTGATGATTGTTTTTAGATTGATTTGGATTGAATTTGCAAAATTGGTCTTCATGAAGGTTGAAGATTTACTTGTTAGCTTTCCAACGCCACTAAGTATGAATTTTTTTGATTTGTATGGTGAAAGTTATGATTTGTTAATGTTCAGGTGGTCATTCAGTTGAATATATGTTTTGAGTGCAAAATGCTCTAAGGGCATAGATTTTGTGCTTTTTGTGTTTTGATATTTATTTTGGACTGTTAAGGATGAAATTGGCTCAAGTGACCTTGTGGAAAGTTGAAGAGGATTGTTGTAGATTTCTAATGAGGTATTTTATGTGAATTTTGGATATAAGGATTGTTAGATATAAAATTGTAAAGTTTTGGCCATGGTTAGGTCATATGCTGTTTTAATTCCCTTTAGCAGGGCAGCCACATTAATGGGTGGATTTGAACTAATTAGAGTTGGAATTTGCTTTGAAGTCCCCTTGAGAATTGTAGTAGATTGTCTGAGCTTTTTATTTCTATATGGTATGGAATTTTTCGCTAAGGGAATGAGGAGTTATGAATTTTGGAAGATTGGGTTTCTGTTGAGAATCATTTAGGTAGGCTGAAACTTTGTTTGAGCATTTGAGTTATTTAGAGATGGAATTGGCTTCCAAGTTGTCATGAAAGTTGTAGAACATGCTTTGATCTTTCTTTTGACATAAAATTTGGAATTTTTTGCAAAAGGAATGGAAAGTTATGATTTTTGCAAAATGGTATACTGTTTTGGGAAACATTGTATAGGCAGTAACTTTGGTTGTAGGCAGTAACTTTGGTTGCATTTTTGACACCCTTAGAGGTAAAATTGGTTTTTGTGTCCTTCATGAAACTTGTAGATCTCTCTTTTATCTTGAAATTGATACCAAGTTTTTCCAATTTGGAGTTCGGAGTTCGGAGTTATGACCTGTAAAATTTGGGATGTCGGCAGAAGAATTCAGTGGGTCACTGTAGTCGATCTAGTCGACTACAACCCCTGACAAGTCGACTATAACATGTATTTTTCCTAAACTGACCTCTCTCCACTCTTTTGTTTATAACTTTTCCGTCCGACATCCGATTGACTTGATTCTCGAGGCATCGGATTCGTGAAACATTGAATTTCATTTATTTGTGAAATTGGGAATTTTTAGAGCTAAAATTGTTGGGGATTGGTTAGGTCGAAGTGAGAGGACCGGGTAGTGATTTTTCTGCTTCGTGTTTTTATCAATAATTGGACCTACAGAGGTCCAAATTGCGTGATTTTGGTGCTTATGGTTTCCTAAGTCATAGGGGAATATTTTGTGATGTGAATTATGGGATAATGCTGAGAATGTCACGAACATGCATTGTACACATTTTAATTGCTACATATGCATTATTAAATAATCCTAATTGTGCATTTGGTAATAGTTGTATATTTTGAATGTTATAGAGGCACATTTGGAACGTCAGCACACGGACGTTGCCGAGACTTCCAGGCATTAGCTCGGAAGCTATAGGTGAGTGACCTAGATGGTTTCTTACTTATCATTGGCTTATGATTATTTGATTTTGACTCTGTGGAGGATAATGGTGGGATATTGTTTGATTGTGAATTCCGGACAGAAGGTCCGGAGTACTTGGAAAGATATGGTATAGAAGTGTCATGGGTATGTGAAATTGTCATTGTGTTTTAATGTGAAATATTGTGAATAAATTGTCTGATTGTGATAATTTGGAATGATTGTGATATAGGAATACGTGAATAAAGTGATTGAACTATAGCATAAATGAAAACATGCATGATTGCAAAATCAGTTAGTGATAGTTGTGATCAGAGCAGCCACAGTTTCAGAGCTACAAGTTCAATGATTAATGAGCCCTCAATGGGACAATTTCAGAGCTACAAGCTCAACGATTAATGAGCCCTCATTGGGACAGTTTCAGAGCTACAAGCTCAACGATTAATGAGCCCCCAATGGGACAGTTTTAGAGCTACAAGCTCAACGATTAATGAGCCCCTAATGGGACAGTTCCAGAGCCTATGGCTCAACGATTGATGTGCCCTTATGGGGATAGTTTAACCTTGATGAGAAGAACCAAAAGGATTCGATAGATGGGAGCCACTCTTTGTCTCTTCAATAGTCTTGTTCGATATAACTTATATGTTATTCTATATCTCCATGAATTTGGAAAATTTTGCTTGTATTGTATTATTTAATCTATATATCGAAACTGATATTATTCAATATTATGCAGGATTATACATGAAAGATTCTTTTTTAGCCCTATGTCTCTTATCTCTAGGAGGTCTTCCTCCTATAAGTATTTTTAGAAAACTTCATTTATTCTGGTGTAAATGTCAAGTAGGCCTATATTTTTTAATTTCAACACGAAGACTTACCTTTCACATTCATAAACTTCTTTCCTCATTGAAATTTGAATATTTCCAACTAATAATGGAATAGCCCACAAAAAACCAACAATCAGACCCAAAATGTTAGTACTTGATAGAATCCTTTAAATTGTTTACGTAACTTTCCTATTAATATGTTTAAGACAAATGCGATAAGCATCATAATCTTGAAGTTAGTCTGGCTGGTTTTTTTTTTTTTTCGCGAGTGAGATTTTTTCAATTCTTATTCCACAAAATTTATAAGTGACATCTTAGAAGATCTCGTACTCCTACTTTTGTCGATGCTTCCACTACCTATACTTTGAATATCAGAATGTGATTCATTGTTGTGGGTAGGATGTTTGTAAATTCAAGGCTCCGTACAAATGCCCCTTATTGCATGCAACCAATCACATGATGAACGACACGTTAGTACCAAATAGGGCCCGTACTCACACGATCAATCAATCCTTCAATCGAACGGCTATAGTAATATGCCGCTGAAATCAAGAACACGTGGACGGTTGATATTCAAAGAATCACTCTCAACTGCCTATAAATGAACCCATTTGCCTGCTCTTCTCATACAAGCTAACAATCATCTTTTCATATTTTATCTCAAACATAGCCTTAAGTCTTTGAAAATATTTTATTGTATATACTCTATAAAATATTAAATGATCATAACATCAACTAATAATATCTTACAAATGTCAACAACAATAAAATTACTAAAAATAGTAACAATAATAACAAAAAATAGCAGTAGCAGCAATCGAATAGTAATATTAGATTTCAAAACACAAATAGAATTACACTAGCAAGCACATAGATAATCATAATTTATAAAAAATATGAAAAATAATTTCTCTGTAATAATATTATCAAGATCAGTTTTATCTAACATATCCTTTTCGATACATAAACTAACTAAACCATTAAACATTTTTTATAACATTGATGATCTCATGTAGGTTTTCAATAATTTTAACTTAATAAAAAGGTCACTTTTAATCCTAAATTTTATACTAATCCATAAGTTTAACCTTAACATTTTGAAAAGAATAACTATAATCTTAACAATTAGAAAATGTTAAAATTGTACAGCATCATAACATAACTTTAACTCCTGTCTGTTAAATATCACAAATTTTAATATTTTTATTTTTTTTTGACTCCTTTGTCTCGTTATTGCTTACGTGGTAAGGAGTGAACCACTTTTTGAAAAGAATATAAAAAAACTTAATTTATTTATAAGTGAATAGGTAACCTGGTATTGTTCGAAGAATGAGGAGATGAATATGGCTCGTGATTGCTCGCAGACTTCCTCCTCAGGATTCACTTTAATGGGGTCTTTAGTTAGCTTCATCGCCGGGAGCAAGTCTCTTTGTGTTAGGTTCTGTGAATAACACGCCACATTTAACAGCATCCAACTGCACATCGATCCTCGAAAAAAGAAGAAGAGGATAAACAATTTAGCAGTAGAACAAGAAACAGTTGCATGATTTTTCTTTAACAGTACCGATTAAATGGACTCCATGGAGTTTGAGGAAGGAATTTGACAAGATTGGATAGCTATTGACAGCCTTAAACTTGGTAATCTTTTGTTCTTCATTTGGGCTCTCATCCACATTAATCTTAAGAACACGTATCATATCAGAGACAGCAATTCTAGCTTCATCATTTCCAGGATCAGGCTTGACGATTGCAGTGTAACGAGTAGTTTCAGGCATCTTGCTTAAACAGCACAACGTTAATACAGGCAAAAGAGCACCAATCATTAGTACCACCCTCCGCAGAACATTTTCATGAGAATCTTAAAAGATTTTAGAAAATACCATTGACAGGAAAGCACCATGACTCTTCTTGTTACTATACTCACTCATAATCGTAGCACAAAGAGGGTAGGTTCCACCAAGACCAAAACCTAGCCAAAACCTGAAGAAACGCAGAACACCTATAATAGCTCCAGATGGTCCAAACGGCATGCCAGAAAAAATGACACTGACAAAAATGATTACAATGGCCGATGCATAAGCTTTTTTTCTGACCGATCCTATCGCCAACCCAATCGAAGTACAATTGACCACAGAAAGTTTCGGTTAGTGCCACGTCGTTGACTAGGTTGTTAATGTATCGTGGGAGTGTACCAGATCGTTTAACGAGAGGATCATGGAAGTAAATTCGTCCCAAAAGCTTGGAGACTGACTATATGCAGAAGATGTTGAATGTCGTCGTCAGAAATCCGAGTCCAGTGATGACCAAGACGGTGAAATGGTACTTTTTTATGGGAGCATCGTCCAGGACATTGAGAAGTGCTAAATTGTTAGAAACCATCTTTATTGATGATGGTGATCGAAGATTGAGTCACTTTATAATGGAGTTAGAGCAGTATTAATTGAGAAAACAGGAGTAAATTAGAGATTTTAATGTGGACAAAACAGTGGCTAATTAATGGAGTCCATTAAATCGGTACTGTTAAAGAAAAATCAGGCAACAATTTCTAGTTCTATTGCTAAATTTCTGATCTTCTTCTTCTTTTTTCCAAGATCAATGTATTTTCTCTAGCGGCCACAACATTCACTTGAGGAGTGGTTGTTTATTTGCATAGATACTCTCCTATTTGTTTAGGAGCTCATGAGAAAATAACTGCATAGGAAAATCCTATTTAATTAATTTAAATGAGATTCAAGCTGATAATGATTATTTAAAAAGAGAAAATCTTAGTTTTCTCAATATATATCAAGTCCTCTCGCAGATTAACTAACGGAGTGTTCAAGATTTAAGATGTGATATTTACGGTGACTCTAGTAATCATTGAAGAGACGGTGTTTGTAAGATTGGGATCACGTGGGCAGAAGACATCATAAAGATTAATTCGCTTCCGCATCAAAGCTAGTGATCTAATTTGAATTAATCCTACATTGGTATTAGAGCGAGGGTATGTTTTAGCTTCTGCCTCGTTTTTTTTATTAACAATCAGTTTGTTATTATACTATTAACAAACTAACAATTAGTTTGTTAATTTTTTCAAA
>JANZLK020000363.1:53154-67693 GCA_026937615.2 Erythroxylum glaucum
GTACTAACTAATAATATTTGCACTAAATATTGGTTTTGTTTATTCAATTTTAGAATAAAATGCAAGAGTTGTTGCAAACATTGTTGTTTGAGGAAAATGAGGCAAATGTATAAGACATTTGCAATAAGGTGCTTAGTACACTATCCAGATATATCAAAGGCCTTGGGTTTGACCGTAAGCCAATTATTTCATCCTCATCAAGATCAACATATGTTAAACATCTTGAAAAAGAAAACAAGTTAAATTACAACCTACTAAAAAAAAGTTAGCCAAGCATGAAATGTATCTCAAAAAATTACTTGGCCCAAATTATGTAGGCAGTGAAGATGAAAATGAGGCTAAGTGATTTGTATTATGACTTGTAAAGTAATCTTTATATTAATTTTTTTATAAGTATTATTGAAGTAGTAATTAAAATCTTGTACACAAACAAATTATCTATTATTTTTGCATAATTTTGTATATAATAAAATTTAAAAAATCCAAATATTATATACAAAGGATATTGATTAAAAAAATATCACAAATAATTATAATTCAATATGGTATATCATTTCCTTAAGATGTATTTAAAAATTTGACTACATTTTACAGAATGTAGCTAAAAATATTTGGCTACATTTTAAAAAACATAAGCAAAACTTTTCGGCTACATTTTCAGAAATGTAGCAGAAAACCTTTGACTATGTTTCCTAAAACCTAGCTAAAAACTTCTAAAAATATTTGGCTACGTTCTTTGAATTGTGGTTAAAATTTTAGTTATGTTCCCGAAAACGTAGCTAATAAGTTTTAGCTACAAAAATAAGTGTAGTCAAAATGTACTGGCGTTGATTTCATAAAATGTTTCAGGTAGATTTTTGCTACAAAAATAAAATGTAAGAAAAAAATTATTAACAATGATTAGCAAAAAATGTCGCCTATAGTTTTTAACCACATGGATTTGGCGATGTTTTGGGCAATGATTATAAATCATCATTAATGACTATTAGCGGCAATTTTGAGGCTTTTAGTGATAATTTTTTTTGTAGTCAAAAGTCATTTTTATTGTAGTGTACATGTTTTACCCTTTAAGATGGAACCTTTTTCTATAGTCCATCTTCTTTCATATTTTACCTGTAGAGGGAAATTTTCTTATCTGACTAATCATATTATTTAAATTAACATTCATGTTATGTTTGCAATATGACATCCTATTTTTAGTGTCTTTTCTTTTACAAAAATCTTGACAAAGTATTAAAAAAATGTTTAGTATTTTTTTTAAGAAAAGGGGATTTTATTAATACATGGCTCTACAAGAGTAGAAGAAGTGCAGTACAAGGATCATGTAGATAAAATATAAGACTCATGGTTTATATCGTATGTATGGAACAAAATTCTGTTCCATTCGCAAGATTGTCTGGAGAGGAAGAGGTAGAGCAAGGGCCGTAGCGAATTTTGTGGAAGTACCACCTGAAGCTAACTTTGCTAAAGAATCCGCAAAGCTATTAACCTCTCGATAAACATGGATAATGGACGACGTCGAGACAAAGAGCAGATGTCGAATATTTTCAAGCGCTGCTTCATAACGCCAAGGCCAAAATTCTGAATTATGGTTCAATAGTTGCACAATGCCCTTATTGTCAGTTTGAACCTGTATTTTCCGTAACCCACAGGCAACACAAAAACGAAGGCCACAAACTATGGCCTCTATTTCCATGGCGAAGCTAATATTTGAAGTACAGTATCGACACTCAGCAAACAAGAAAGAACCAGTGGCATATCGTACCACGAATCCCCAACCTGAAGGACCGGGACATCCAAGCGATGAGCCATCAGTGTTAAGAACAACGGTGCAATCATCCGGGGGCCTCCAACATAAAGTCATAATCACAGGTTTGCGAGGCAAATGAAAATGACAATTAAAAGAAATGGATAAATTAACCATTTCCTGTCTATTCTTTGGAAATAATTTATGAACTCGCACCATAGAGGAAACGTGCTGTATAATCAAAAGAATCAAGGCTGAGACCGTAGTGGACTTACCCTCATATACGTGCAGGTTACGCATTTTCCACAGCTCCCAAAGGATGAAGTAGGGGATGATCGAAATGATTACAGTTCGTGCAGTTGCCCCTCTTCCAAGAATAGACCACTCCCGTATAAAGAGCCATAGGTCAGGGGGAAAAGATAAATGAAGATCTAACAGGGCGACAAAATGTCTCCATACCAATCTGGCCGAGGGACACTCATAAAAAGTATGCTGCACACAGTCGGCTGCCAAGGAACAAATACTACATCTCGATGGATTAAGAAAGAAACCCAACTTGTTCAATGTTTCCGGGAAAGGAAGAAGAGAGTTATAGAGACGCCATACAAAGAAAGAGATCTTCTTAGGCAGAAATTTATTCCAAGCTTGACAAAGAGAGACATGGACAGGGTTACGGGACCGTACCAATTCATATGCCGAGGAAAGGCTGAAATGTCCGGTAACAGTTGGTTTCCAAATTCGCCGATCAGGCCCAGGAGAAAACTGCTGTGAATGAGTAGTAATAAATGCAGCATGAGCAGGGTGCAAGTGAGGAAGAATGCGGCCCAACAGCTCTTCTCGTTGGGAAAAGAAGTCCCGGACAGTGAGCAGTGGGATAGGATACTGGTGGACCTGGTCCAACGAAGAAAAAGCTCCAAGACCAGACCAATTATCTGTCCAGAAGGACACCAACCCAGTATGGATAGAAATATACTCATATTCCCGAGCAAGCCGATCCACTTTGGCAATTCTCCGCCAATGCGTTCTAAGACGAGCAGTCGGTGATAATGTGGTGACAAATTGAGCCCAAAGACCTACTCGGTTTTTGACTTTCCACCAAAGCTTAATCGAATAGGCGGCAACAATATCCTCCAGTTTCCGGAATCCCAACCCATTCTCCTCTATCGGAAATGAAAGGCGATCCCATGAACGCCAATGTCGTTTATGATCTGCAAAATAGCTACCCCATAAAAACTGTTGGAAAATTTTCTCCATTTTATGTAAGATGGATTTAGGAGGCTCAATAGCAGTGAAAACGTGTTGTGGGATGGAGGATAAGACATGTTTGATCAAAATCATCCGAGCTGCGGGGGAGAGCCACTTATTCTTCCAACTACAAACTCTTGTCTCAATTGCATCTGTTAAATGAGTGAACATACGCTCTGTCTTCCTGCCCTGGAATAGTCTGCAACCGAGGTATTGCAAAGGGAAAGAACCTTGGGCCATTTGCAGGATCTGTAAAACATCTCTTTGATGATTGGGAGGCACACCTTCTGGCAGTAGAAAACAACTTTTTTGCTTATTTACTTTTTGTCCCGTGGCTGCTTCATAGTCAGCAAGCAAGAGATTAAGCTGTACTAGAGACCGGTTATCACTCCGGATAAAAATAATTAAATCGTCAGCAAAGCAGAGATGAGAGACGACTGCCGAACGAGTAGGCACACCATAGGGCAATATCCGGCCGTGCCGCACAAAAGAATGCATAGAGCGAGTCAAAGCCTCTGAAACTAAGATAAACAAGTAAGGTGACAAAGGATCACCTTGTTTAATGCCTCGGGTTGACTGGAAGAAACCTACTGGACTACCATTCACTAAAATGGAGAACCAGCTGGAAAGGGATCCAATAATCAGATTGATAAGCCCACCATGGAAACCAAAAGCCGCCAGTATACGAGAGAGAAAAGACCAAGAAACACGGTCAAAAGCTTTCATCATGTCCAGTTTGAGGATGATATTACCTCCTCGAGCAGGGTGATTAAGAAATTGACATAAGTCCTGAGCCATCAGTATATTGTCCACAATGTCTCGCCCAGGTAAAAAGGCCGACTGCTCCGGGGAGATCAACTTGGGTAAAACAGTTTTTAGCCGTTCCGTAAGAATCTTCGTGAAGACTTTATTCAGGAAGGTACAGAGACTGATTGGTCGAAAGTCAGAAAAAGAATTGACACTTAGCTTTTTCGGCAACAGAGTAATCAATGTGCTACTTACTGCACGAGGTATTGGAACCCGTGACATAAATTCAGTACAGGCATCAAAGAGATCATAACAGTGATGTCCCAACAATTATGATAAAAAGCTCCACAGTATCCATCAATTCCCGGCGCACTAGTAGATGATAAACTCATGACTGCTTGCTTAACCTCCTCCATTGTAACCGGTTGCATCAACAAAACATTGTCCACATCCTCAACAAGCCTCGGTATGTGGCTTAGCAGCCTAGATGTGGCGTCCTCCTCATCCTCTACTACCTTCGTTGATAAGAGGGATTGAAAATATCTGACCGCTTCAAGTTCAATGTGAGCCGGGTCTGTTAACCAGTGCCCATTACTATCTCGAATCTTGTGTATCCCCAATCGTGTTCGTTTCTCTGCCAAAGAGGCGTGAAAATATGCAGTGTTAGCATCACCCTCCTTAAGCCATTTCAGTCTCAACTTTTGAAGCATAAAATCCTCATGTTCTTTAAGCCGTAGTAACAGTTCAGCTTTGGATTTGTTCAGCCTTAGTAGAACCTCAGTGGTCCCAGATTCTTCAAACTCCCTTTCCAGTTGCATCACAGCTGACTCTGCCGTTTTCAGATTAAGGAAGACATCCCCAAACTTCTCCTTATTCCAGAGGCGCAAACAGGATTTGAGGCGGCGAAGCTTGAGAGAAAACCGTAACATACCATGACAGGCAATTGGCTGAGCCCAATTCGATTGTACCAAAGTGAGGAAATCATCGCGACGTAGCCACATCCGCTGGAAACGAAAGAGGCGTGGGCGTGAAACTTGTTCCGTGTCAAATTGGCATAACATCGGGCTATGATCTGACCCCGTTCGATTTAAATTCTGAGTTGTAGAAATCAGAAATAGATCGGTCCACTCTATAGTGACCAATGTTCGATCCAACTTCTTCATAACACGATCATTTGATCTAGTGCCGACCCAAGTGAATTCAGCACCCTGCGTGGGGAGTTCCAACATGCTGCAAGAAGCTATGAAGGAGTTAAAATCATCCATAGAGGCAAGCTCAGGAGATCCAAGACTGCTATATTCATCAAGACTGCAGATGATATTAAAATCACCCCCCAATAACCACGGGACATTAGCATGAGCAGCGCGGAAGGCACATAATTCAGACCACAATTCAAGACGGCCCCGCCTTGTCGACCTCGCATAGATGACAGAGATATAAAAAGCTGTTGGCATATTAACGTGGGTTAATTGCAAGTGCAGAACTTGTTCGGTTCCACCAAGTAGAGTAGCGGAATAAGCATTGGAAAAAAGGGCCCAAATTTTATTAGTGTCGGAAACATAGCCGGTTGTAAAATGTAATTTCCGCAGTAGTCCGTCCAAAAAAACAGGTTGCACCATTGGCTCAAACACAAAAACCGCAGACAATTTGTGCATATCAGTTAGAGATTTAAGACGACGTTGGGAGGCCGTGTTACCTACCCCACGGATATTCCAAATAAGGCTACTAATCATGAGTGATGAGCAAGAGTAGCCTTAAGAGCTCTCGCCGATCGGCGAAGAGATTCATCAGCAAATGTAACTTTCTTATTTTTCGAACCCACAGGACGACCTCGTTTCGGTAAAGTGGTTTCGCCTTCAAACTGGACCATTCTGGAAATTTCTACATTCTGTTGACCAAAGGTTGTGCCCAGCCAGAAGTCATCCTGAACTTGGGTTGGTACAGAGCCCTCAGAAATGACCTGAGGAAGCTCAACAGCAGTTGAAAAGGGCTGAGTTGGTGCAGCCAAGTCTGTTTGAAATGAAGCCTTATTTGCAGAGTCCCCATAAAAATCTGTCGGAATAATTGTTGTATTAGCAGGAGCTGTAGTAGCAGGGCGGATTTCAGGAAACACAGAAATAGGGGCAGTTGAAGTAGAAGGGTGGACAGATTCAGTAACCGCAGTAACCAGATCATCATCAACGATGTCAAGAAGCTCACTAGTTTGGGGAACAGATGGTAGAGGTGGAATAGAATGACCAATGGCCTCATCAATCTCGGACAAAATCACACATTGAGAGGATAAGTGCAGTCTAGACAGTAGGGAGGCAGTAGCAACAGCAGCGGTCGGTTCATGAGGCTGCACCTTACTCTCGGGCAGCACTGACTCATGAACAGAAGCAGATGTAAAAGCAGGGGGATCAATAGGTGAGGCAGCCGTATCGTGCACGGACATGCCAGTAGCAGTAGACACGCATTTAGCCTTCCAAACCTGGACGGCAGGAAGTTTTGAATCCGAAGCGACAGTAGGGGAAGTGGACTTGTGTTGTTTGTGGCGACAATCATTCTCCAGATGTCCTACCTTCCGACAGTGACGACAATACGAGGGCAAATTCTCATAAAGCACGAATTGGAAGAACACATGCTCTTCCGTGCCCAATCTCAAGCGAGATAGCAGATCCTTCAACAAATCTACTTCAATACACACTCTAGCAATCGAGGGCCGAGAAAGATTTAAAGTGGGAGCATCAATTTTCAGAGGGACGCCGATCATCGTGGCCATCAAATGAAAGTATTTGTCATGGAAACAATGAATCGGCAAACCTTCAAATGAAACCCAGATGGGAACAACAGAGGACTCATGATCGGGGTGAAAGTCCGGTGACCATTTGAAGACTCGCATAAGGTGATTGTCGAACGTCCAAAGGGCTCGCAACCAACAACGTTGGTAATCTTCCTCAAGATCAAAGCAGATGAGAACATGGCGGGAATCAATCATGCCTAGGGTAAAAGTACCCTTGAACCCGATTTTGTCAAACGAAGATCTTAGGAAATCCATCTTCGGTCGCCCTTTGGTAAATTTGCCGACCAACGCCAAATGAAATGGAGCAGCGAGCTGAGCTTCTTCCTCCTTGGAAAGGAAGAAGGTCGGTTCCCCCTTATACATCTTGGGTCGAGACTCGATGTGGATCGCAGAGTGCAGGGGCTGGAGCATCGTCCGGGGAGAAGGCTTTGCTCCCGTAAGAGCTTGGGCGAAAGAACGAACTCCAGCCGGTGGAGGCGCCGGCGCGATGCCGGCCATGGGTCGCCGCCCGATCGATGCCTGAGATTCGTCGCAATCGCCGCCGGAGTCGCCTACACTTATACATCAAATAATTAATAATATATTAATTATTATTAATTAGAACTAAATAAGAATAACAGTTAATGATTAATAATTAATTTATAAATAAAGTATAATTTATTAAATCATTTAATTTATTATATTCTAATTACCATTATTAATCAAGTACCACATTTTCATAAATCAATTAATTAATTATATTTTAAATAACTGATAATATTGTAATTACATGAAATTTTATTTTAATTTACTAAATAGTTATAATTAAATTATTAAAAGATATTTTAAGAATATGCAGCTAAAAAAGGGTAAAAATATTTCAGACGCATTAATAATAACATAAGTAACAAGCACGTGTTAATAATCAATAATTAATTAATTAATTAATTAATTAGATGTCAACCGATCAATTATTTAATTACATATTGATTATTATGAATTATATTTTAATTAGTTTTATTTAATTAGGGAATCAAAAAAATAAATCTTTTCTCAGGCGTGACACTTAAGTCATGCATGTGACACCTATAATAATATATTTTATTTTATTTTAAGTAATTAATTAATTATTTATTTTGATATTAGTTAATAATTTATTATTATAAGTCCTATTTAATTAGTTCTATTAAAATTTAAGAGCTAAATTGAACTATCATGTAAAGAACATTTGATTGGTACAAGTATGATGTTTATGGTGCGTACATTTCGTCGTTATTTTCTACATGAGAACAAAAATTTTTCAAGCTACACGAGAATTATATGTTTTCTATCCGAAGATCCTTTTATTGGGTAAATTATCTATATATATAATACATATTTATAATAAGTTATTTGACTAATTACAATTTTGCAAATAAAATAATGAAAAGCATATCTATGAAGTATAAGAAACTCAAGGTGTGGCGCGGTGGTAGCTCACCTCGTTCCTTAATCATATAATGGAGGGTTCGATCCCTCACTCATAAGGATGGAGTGTATCTTGTGACCAGCTATTTATTATTTAGTGCAAATTTTAGTGACGAAAAGATTAGTCTCCGCGTCCGACGAGAATACTCTAATTGTAAAAAAATAAAAGAAAAAAAAACCCAAACAATAATACTTTGCTTACATGGAATCAGTCATCAAACAATAATACTTTGCTTACATGGAATCAGTCATCAAGTACTTAAACAAAAGTAGTCTACCAAAAGATGAAGAAAGCATAAGCACGAAACGTGATGGCTACTGACTAAATAAAACATATCTGCATTCATCCTTCCAAGTCTCTTCTCCAAAACTGCCACTCAAAAAAGGGCATAATCTTGACTTAGTCTTTGTCCACGTGCCTACAACAATTAGTAGTTAAAACGAAATTCAGCAGTTGTTAATGATAGAATCTTATCGGTAATAACAAACAATAGTTAAACAACTCAAAGCAGATGACGTTAAAATATGCGTACCAATGATGTCACAAGATGAACATGGTCTCTTCGGTTGTCAAAAGGCAAGATCCAAACTTTGAACCGAAAGAGATAATGGTTCAATCATTGCACAGTGATTTGAATGAAATTACATTGGTAATAAGGAGCAGTTGTTATGTTTAGAAAGTTTTTTTTTTTCCACCAAATGTTCTTGGTAAACTTTAATTATAAAAAGACATTAGTCGGATAGATCTTTTATGGAAGATAAAGTTTTGATTTTAAATTTTAAACGATTACATATATAAAGAAAATTCGAATCCGTGATCTTACTTAAGTTAAAAGAACCCCTTATTAATTCACTTACTTTATTAGATTTTTAATATGTGTGAGAGATTTAGTATTTGAGAATTGAACGAGTCAAACAGAAAAGGCAAGAAGACAGGTTCATGTATCTAGTGTCATTATTGACACGTCAAATTTCAGACCTTTTTTATATCATCTTAACAGTTTTCATGTTCCTCTGTTATCATTTTCATTCTTTGTATTTATGATGACGAAAAACTAGAGAAAACAGAGTAGCTACGGTGGGCCATTTCTGTATTATCAAGAGTCTAATCATAATTTACAAAGGGATCTGATTATAATCGATTAGTAGTTTCTTGTGTTGATCTTTTAACTTGAGTGTTTTGTACTCCTCTGTCTGAAGACGCTTGCTGGCTTGTAGGAGAAAGGACAAAAGAGGAAAAAAGTGAGTCAACCGTCTAAATGGTTGGCGAGGGAGGGTCTCAGAAGACTATCAAAAACGAAGACCCTCCATTAGCAAAGACCATTCATTTCTTTCTTTTTGTGCAGATCTTGCACATATCCATAATCCCCAGAGAAAGGCAAAAGCACCCCAAAAAATCACTCCTTTCTCTGTGCCAAGTATTGTCCAATAAGTTGTCGAACATAAGTGTACTGAAGGGGATCTTTTTCTTGAGATAGCACACTCATTTTTGAGACAAGATCTGTCTTTTGGCTTCTGTTTTGCTTGGTTAAATTTTGTCTTTGCGCTTTGAGACTGTAGGATTGTGGTGAGGAGGTGGCGTGTCATGGGTATTTGCTGGAGTAATCAAATCAAAGCATATAGCCCTTCTAATACAGGTAACTCTGGCTGTGTTTGTGTTTTTGTGAGGGAGAGAGGGAAAGAGAAGAGAAGAAGTGATGGAATATACATGTATTTGTTTATCTTAACACTTGCAGGTTTTTCATTTTTAGTCTTTGGTTTTCTTGAGTAGTTCCTTCTCTTTGTCAAAATGGGTTTCGTCACCTTAATTTTCAACATGTAAGTTGTTTCATGCTTTGATATGACAAAACTTGGAAAGAGCTTGAATCTTTCATCGAGCGAGCAATGAAAATGTAGAAACTAACAGAACCTACAACGTGTTTATGTGTAGGATTGAATTCAAAGAATGGCAGCAGAGATGGAAAATATTTGAGCAGTTCAAGTAGCAAGCTATCATCATCATCTTCTGTGCCCCAAACTCCTCGGAGCGAGGGGGAGATCTTGCAGTCATCGAACTTGAAGAGTTTTGCCTACAGTGAGCTGAAGATTGCCACAAGAAACTTTAGACCAGATAGTGTGGTAGGAGAAGGTGGCTTTGGTTCAGTTTTCAAGGGGTGGATTGATGAGCATACAGATAAAGCTATGAAGCCTGGTAGTGGTTTGGTTATTGCTGTGAAGAGGCTTAACCAAGAAGGTCTCCAGGGTCATAAGGAATGGCTGGTAAGGAGTATATCTTGCCACTGCTTCATTGTTTCACCCAATTTTCTGATCAAATGTCGAGGTTCAAGTTAAGAGTTTTTATACCTTTCTATGCCATAACAACGTTGGTTTCTGGGCACGATTACTGAAGATTCTACTTCAGGAGGGCCTTAGTTCTAATTTTATTACCGTGTTCAACAGTAGCAATTCCAGGAAAACAGCTATCTGATGTATACAGAGTTTGTGCTTGTCAAGTATTGATCTGATGATCAAATCCAGCAAGTTGATTTTAGTTGTGTTTTTGGTCGTGCAGGCTGAGATCAACTACCTTGGGCAATTACGTCATCCTCATCTTGTTAAACTGGTTGGTTACTGCTTAGAAGATGAACATAGGCTACTGGTTTATGAGTTCATGCCCCGAGGCAGCATGGAGAATCACTTGTTCAGGAGTATGTTTCTCTTGTTCATTGTGATAATTCAGCTTTTGATGGTTGTAATTTAGGCTTTGACACGGAAGCTATTTGTTCATTATGATATAGGAGGGTCTCAATTCCACCCACTCTCTTGGAGTACTCGAATGAAAGTTATTCTAGGTGCTGCAAGAGGACTTGCATTTCTTCATAGCCCTGAAACACAGGTCATTTATCGCGACTTTAAGACCTCTAATATCCTGCTCGATTCGGTATGCTGCTTTTTCTGGTTATCACTTAGTACTTCTCTGTAATTTAGCTGTACTAGTATGATTCAGGGTTAATAATGGCTTCTGCTATACATTTACAGAACTACAATGCAAAGCTTTCTGATTTTGGGTTGGCCAGGGATGGACCAATTGGTGATAAGAGCCATGTCTCTACCAGAGTCATGGGGACCTATGGATATGCAGCACCTGAGTATCTGTCCACAGGTAGGAAATTTTGATCATATGAGCTTCTTCGTGTTGTTTACCTACGATGTATACTAATTATCTCAATCTCTCAAAGCTCTTTTAAGTTCATACCTGAGAAGTAAAGTTTTGCTTCGAAGTTCTCCTCTAGCCATTGTTTCCTCTGAGTATCATTCTTCAATTTCCCATGAAAAGCTTAAAACTTTGTGTTTACTATCATAATGTTATCGGTGGAATATCCTGGGCTATGGTTTCTGTGGTTCTTAGGTATGGTGTCAGATACTGTATTCTGATTAACAATTTCATGTTGATGTTGGAAAGGTCATTTAACTGCAAAGAGCGATGTGTATAGTTTCGGGGTTGTACTACTGGAAATTTTATCTGGTCGGCGAGCAATAGACAAGAATAGGCCCTCAGGACAGCACAACCTGGTGGAGTGGGCAAAACCTTACCTGACAAACAAGCGTAGAGTTCTGCACATTCTGGATTCTCGTCTTGAAGGCCAGTACTCACTCGATCGGGTCCAAAAGATAGCAGAACTTACTCTTCAATGCTTAGCAGCAGATGCAAAATTCAGGCCAACAATGAAGGAGGTGGTACTGGTATTAGAACAGCTTCAAGACTCAAAGGATGCATCTAATAAACTTGCCGAAAAGGAGCGCAACAAAACTGCCACCGGCAATGCCAATTCCCGGACTGCCTATCCTCGGCCATCAGCTTCCCCACTCTTTTCTTGAGTGAAGTTTCAGGAGTTCAGTCATGTGCTTAAGCCTTGATTACTCAAGCAGTGTACAGTTTTTGTTTTTTCAGTTTTGCTTCAAGTATTTCAGACAACTTTCAGCGGCAGTCTGAATCATGTCAACATGTATTTATCTGTATGCTGCAGCAAATATTTTAACACAACAGATAGCTAAAGGAAGATAAGCATATGTGGGATAGGTTTGGTTGTTGTGTCCTTTCTCTCAAGAATTAAAGACCTTTTTCATATATCTACATTCCAAGAGTCAATATCTTGAATTTGGAGTCCTTTGTTCAAGAAAGACGAGCTAGAAATGACATTCTTGGTTCCTGAACCACTTTAAATGGAAGAATATGGTCAAACATGACGGCAAATGAAATTCAAAGAAACAACCAACTTATCGATAAGCTTATCGTTAACAGACAGAATTTTAGCGGACAAGAACTGGTTCTACAATGAAATCTTCAATTTCTACTATTAAATCTCACCCACTTAACAGAATCTGTTCCCTGATTTTATGAAGCAAAAGTTGAATGTCTTTGAAAGGGTACAAATGCAAATTCCTTCTTGATGAACAAAATACTAACAGAATCTCCACAGTGCCCTATTTCTTAGCTGCTTTAAACTCCACATATCCGAATCATTTTCTTTTTGTCTCCTAAAGTTACCAGATATTTAGGCATGGTTTACGATCACTGTCAGGCATTTCCCTTAACTGGGGTTGTTCAGAAACTGAGTTACATAAACAATGAAGAGACAAGTAACCAAGAAGCAATCTTTTAGGTTGTTCAAAAGCATCTTCAAATGCTATTAACACAACTATGAGCAAAAGGGCATTTATGCATTTTTGCCATGAAAGCTATTGATAGGTATCACTGCCACTTGACAAGAACATACACCAACAATTGGGTGTTACCATGTTCTAATCCCAAAAGGGTAAGAACTACATTGCAACTTGCACCTTCTGAATTCATAAAAGAAGTAATTAAGACTACAGTTAGTACTAAAGAGTGATTTCAGATAACATATATGTGAATAAGAGCTGCGGGCTACAGGTTCTTATAGTTGCAGCCGCTTCAGGACTCTTAGAACACTACATCTTCACCATTTTAGCAGGTAATGGAATGGTAAACAAAAAAGACAGACTTTTCCTAGTACTCTATATTACCAACTATTTCCGTTTTACCCTCAAATTTTCCCGAGAAAATACGCTGAGAAAATTGAAGGCGGGAAAGACATCCTTAAACTTTGTGTAACAACAACAAAATGAGACTGACTCAGACGCGGAAATTCTTGCCCGTGAAGGTCTGACCAAACTGCCAATTAGAAGGCGCCACGTTCACGGAAGTTGACGTGCGTCTGTCACTGCCCGTGACCCTAAAAGACAGAGCCTGCCCCACAAGTAAGGCGTTGGATTGCCAGTTTTGCCCCCAGTTCCTGCTCATGGTCAGCCAGCCAGTGTTGGTCCCTTTAACGCTCACCTTCACGATGTCTCCTGCACCCGCGACGTTGGTGACCAAAACCAGGTTGAAGTAACGGAAACCGTTGACCGTGAATCTGATGCCTCCCTGTTTCCTGCACGGAACACTGTGGTGGGGACCACCGAATTGAAATTCCATCAGATGGTAATCCAACGGTTGGAATTGACTCACACATCAAAATAAGTCCTCGATGACTGAGCCAATCCTAACTTTTCGATTCAAGTGGGTAAGGGTATTATAGTCTTTTCCAACAAACAATAACGGATTTCAGTTCATTTTAGTAAACGATGCACAACTAACTAGGACCTATAGAGAGCTGTGTAGCGTGTCCTTTCAGGTTCTGTTTGATTCCCGAGAAAAAACGCCGGGAAACTAAATTAAATATGAATTAATTAAACCACTAAAATTCATCATTGCGGCCGTTTAGTTTCAAATATTTTTAGTAATAACAATATCATAGTACGTTAAAAGAGACTGACCGGCGATAGTTGACGGGGACGATGCCGGCCTTGTATTGTGCGAGCTTCAGGAACATGGGCATGGCGAGATCAAAGTGGGTCCGAGGAGGGTTGCACCAGCCGCCATTGTCGCTGGGGAGAGCGTAGTTTGGAGGGCAAAAGTTGGTGGCTGTAATGAGAATAGAAGGGTTACCAGGGTTGCACCATCTGGGGTCGTCGGAAGCAGAGCACTTGATCTCGAAGCAGGCGCCGCAACTCAGGCCGTTGTTGAACAGCGCGGTGCTCAGTGCCGCCGTGTTCACCCCGTACCCTTGGCTGTACAGGTTACCGTACCCACAAGCACCTCCTGTGCATATTCATAAGTTAAAAATGGTACTTATTTAGCTACGTTTGTCACTAAGTTAGTAGCGTGTACTTACCCATTGTGCCAGAGGCGTCACTGCCGCCGTAGAAGGTGGCGTGGGCTGTCTGCCACGATCCGCCGGAGTAGACTCCAGGGATTTTGGCGGTGGCTAGAGAGAGTAGTGAGAGAATAGCCAAAATGCAGGAACCTACACGAGCCATTGAGAGAGAGCGGAGAGGTTTGCGCTGTGGGCGTGTGGAATGGCTGTGAAGGTGGGGGGTTGTATTTATTGAGGAAAGGGTACTATGGGAAATTTACTCAAACAGGGCAAATGCAATATCAAATATTGATTGATATTCCAAACTCCTCTAGCAAAGAGGCATATTACGATGAGAAAGAAGTAGAGCAATATATAAGGGACCACGAAGCA